>ML248263.1:0-12513 GCA_005239495.1 Nicotiana undulata | reverse complement strand
GGGTGATACATATATGAGGTGACGAGCATATATGTATGTGCCTGGGTTTATCATGCTCGGGGGTAGATGACGTTGTAATTATGTTTTGTAGAATTACATAATTTTTTTGCTTCTTTTGATTTACAGATATTAAGAACGTAGTATAAAATATTTGAAACAAAGACCTAGCCTAAGATAACTTGATCAAATTTCATAAAATTCTGGGAATACATTGATGTGTCTAGTTTGGTCATCTCTATGCGTGATCACTACTACATTGCTACGACCGATATTTTTTTTAGATGCTAGATTCTATACCTGTCTTACTAATAGATTGTGAGATTTGTGGAAGTACTTGAATTATATGGTCCTTGAGGGTTCATTGAAACATTGTTGGCTGTAAACCAGTGATTGAGAACTTTGTTTGGAATATTCGTTGAACACTCTCCTCGATATTATATATATAGTTCCTGCCTTGCCATTTTATTGATATTTATGTTCTTGGTGAGGAAGAGTGTAAAGCACGAAGGGTGATGTCGTGCCATTGTTTATATTCATTATCGTGTGAGGAAGAGTGTAAAGCATGAAGGGTGATGACGTGCCATTTCATATACATTATCATGTGAGTAAGAGTGTAAAGCACAAAGGGTGATGCCGTGCCATTTCATATACATTATCATGTGAGGAAAGAGTATATAGTACGAAGGGTGATGCCGTGTCATTAAAAATCAATTAAAAAGATAACCAAAATATACGGGAAATTTTTTTATTGCTCATGTATCAGCTACAAAAATTTTGGCGATATAATTAAATTTTATTTTTTGCATTAAAATGTAGGAGTTTTTTCTTTCAAATAACTTTCTAATTCCTATTTTGTGGAGCATTGTATTGAGTAATGCCAAATGGATTATTATTAGACTGTCACTTGGCATAATGCCGATGCTTTTGCTTCTGTTTTTCTACATAGCTAAAATAACTACCCAAAAAACGCGAGAGTCCATCTTGTTGTAAACTAAATCGAAGTATAAAAATTCAATATTAATAAAATATTAATTATATTAAATTATGATCGAATATGTTTGAACATATTAGATCGTGTTGTTTCAATAAATTTCAATTGTCATCTTATTTGTCAATACGATATACCCAATAATAAATCTCTATTAAATTACAGGGAGTTATATCATCATTGAATAACTTTTTTATTATGTATTTTTCTTTATCATTATCTAATATTTAGTATTATTATATTGTTAGTAGAAATTTTTAATAGCATATTTCTTTGTTTAATATATATAATTATTACATTCTTATTTCAAGTAATGTTATTAAAAGGATTTGACTTTGGAAAATGACGTCATAGCCTAAAGAATCTTACACACTTCCATGAAAAAACTAAAATCAACATGTATACACAATTAGTAACGGTTTGAATTTGAATTCGCAAGTTCAGTTTTTTTTTTGTGCACCTATTTCTAGTTTAAAATAATTTTAAACTCCAACTATTGTGGTTTTGACAATTGTGATTTTAAATAAATTTGAAACTCCAACAAAGTTGGAGAATTGTCCAAAAAATTTACACATGTCAATTTAATATTATGCCACTTGTCATCATAACCTTGCTTTGCCTCTCCTATTATATATAAATAAATTATTATGCTTTTAATATTGTGAGGTCATGGCACGAAGGGTGTTTCCGTGCAGGCGAGGATGAGGGACATGCATTATGATGTGATATCTGTTTTCCGTGTATACATTTCTGCCTTTACCTTGAATTGTCATTGTCGCCATTATATATTTTGTGTGATATGTATTTATTGTCCCATACTTGACCTCTATCTCAATTGTTGTTGTGTTGTCCATGTCTTTTACTTGCTTAACTTGCATATGCCATGCCTATTTTTTGCTTTTATAATTATACCTTAGTGTGTCACGACTCGAAATCCCACCTTCAGGCCATGATGGCGTCTAATGTTGAACCCGCTAGACAAACCAACGTTTTGGTTAAATTTACTATTTTCTTCATTTATGATATCTAAAAAAAATAATAAACATGAACAAATGAATAAGAAATGCGGAAGCTAAGAATTTAACAACTTAAATAATTAACCTTATGAAATTCCGTACATAAATCCCCCAGAATTGGTTTCACAATCTCACGGACAGTCTAAGATTACTAAAAACAAGAGTCTGAAATAAAGAAGTGTAACTGTCTAGAAATACAAGATAAGACAGAAGGAAAGAAATAGATGGTGACGCCAAGGCCTGCGGACGCCTACAGGACTACCTCGGTGTCGCCGTGGACTGAAGGATACTCCCTCGCTCAGTGTCCACTGGGTCCGACGCTGTAATCTGCACAACATAAAGAAGTGCAGGTGTAGCATCAGTACAACCGACCCCGTGTACTGCGTAAGTGTCGAGCCTAACCTCGGCGAAGTAGTGGCGAGGCTAGGACACGGCAAATAACGAATACCAGTGCAGTTCAATAATATAATAAAGAAGTAATGACAAGAAATAAACAGTTAAGCACAAAACAGGGTTAACATGCTGGGGAAAAGGGGCAATAACTCACCGAAATGGCAGGACAAGATAATAACTGAAATGTATGAACAACAACATGAATTTAACAACTCTGAACAATAAATAAACAGAACGGCACGACATGTCCCCTCGTGCTATAATCTCACCAAAAAAACACTCGGCACGGAATGTCTCCTCGTGCATAAATAAATAATCACTCGGCACAGAATGTCCCCTCGTGCAATAAATAAATAAACACTCGGCACGGAATGTCCCCTCGTGCATAACCTCACAAACACTCGACACGGAATGTCCCCTCGTGCATAAATAAATAATCACTCGGCACGGAATGTCCCCTCGTGCAATAAATAAATAAACACTCGGCACGGAATGTCCCCTCGTGTAATAAATAAATAAACACTCGGCACGGAATGTCCCCTTGTGCATAACCTCACAAACACTCGACACAGAATGTCCCCTCGTGCATAACATATATAAAAGCAACAATTTGATTGGAAAATTCAACAATAAGGATACTTAAATGCACAAAAATGTCCAACAATAATTCTACCGTTCCGGCAAGGAACACAGCTATAACCAATATCACTCAGAAGTACAACTGAACAAATAATCCTCAACCGAACGAATAATCAATAATGTTCTACATCACGAATTACCCTCAGGCACATAACTTCCAAAGTGACAATCATATCATAACACGGAGAATATCAACAGAAATCACATAGATCACGAAATTCGACTCACGGGCATGCTTGACCACAACACATAGGTACTCGTCACCTCACCTATACGTTGGACATGAATTATCACATAGAAAATAGGAGTCAATACCTATTCCCTAAAGCTAAGGTTAGTCCAAACACTTACCTCGGCTCCAAGAATCCAATAAGCCTCTAGCACCGCTTTTCCTCTCGAACTCGACTCCGAAATAATCGTATCTAAACATAATTGACTCAATAACATCAGAAATTGCTCAACAATTCAATCTCAATGCCTAATTATAGATTTCCCAACATTCTTCCCAAAAATCCAAAAATCGACCCCGGGCCCGCTTGGTCAAAACACGAGGTTCGGACCAAAATTCGATCACCCAATCACCCACGAGCCCGAATATATAATTTATTTTGAAATCTGACCCCAAAACGAGGTCAAATTCCCAAATAATCAAAAGGCCCTAACTCTACCCAAAACCCCAATTTCTACCCTTTAATTCCATGATTTTAGGCCTAAAATCTAATGAATGTTGATGAAAATGGAAGAAAACAAGGTTAGAATTCCTTACCTAAGAGGCTATGGTGATAAAGTCCTTAAAAAATGGGCCATGGAGGTGTGGAGAAGAAGAAGGGTATGCAAAATTATGAAATCCTGTATGAAACATTATGTTTTTTTTGGACATTTTAATAACTGGGCGAAATTGACCTTCGCGATCGCGACATGTCTCCTGCGATCGCGGAGAGTACTGGACCTAGGCAACTGCGATCGCGAAGAAATGAGTGCGATCGCGGAGGGTATTGGACAATGAACTTTGCGGTCGCGACCAGACGACCGCGTTCGCATAGGGTGATATGCTACCCAGCTCCCAGGTCCCTTTGACACTATGCGATCGCGAAAGGTCCATCGCGGTCGCATAGGGTATTTTCCCCAGGCTCCGCGATCGCGTCCTAGTCTATGTGTTTGCGTAGTGTAACTCCCCCACCCCCCAGACCTATGAACATCGCGATCGCATGCCCCACCTTGCGATCGCGGAGAGGAAACAACTGGACACCAGAAACAGCAACCTACACCAGATTTTTCCTATGTTTTTGCACTCTGACACCTACCCGAAAATATCCTACGGACTTATCCGAACAATAAAATCCCCAAATTAACATCATAAACAACGAATTAGACCTCAAAATCTATAAAAATTCTCAAAACTTCTTAAACCTCAAATTTTCCATTTTTTGCCCGAATCACGTCAAACTAAGTCCGTTTCTTACCAAATTTCACAGATAACACATAATAAACATACTGACAGGAACCATAATACGGGCCCGTTGTCACAGGTTTCACATCAAATCTCGTTTTCAAAAGCCTTTATATTTTTCAGAAAATAATTTTCTTTAAAAATTTATTTCTCGCACTTGGGACCTCGGAATTCGATTCCGGGCATACGGCTAAGTCCCATATTTTCCTACGGACCCTCCGGGACCGTCAAATTACGGGTCCGGGTCCGTTTACCAAAAATGTTGACCAAAGTCAATTTTATGCAAATAATTATTATAAATTAAACATTTTATCAATTTTTCACATAAACGGCTTCCCGGCTACATGCCCGGGCTGCGCACGCATATCGAGGTGAGATAAAAGGAGGCTTTCATGACCTCAGAACACAAGTTTAGCTAAAATTATACGGGATGACCTTTTGGGTCATCACATAGTGTAAGCTTTCCATCATGTTAGTCTTTCATGTCCTTACTTGTTAACTTGTGAAGATCATGTGTTTCCTTCTTGTTTGCTATATTTGTACTTAGGCCTCCGTCATGATAGTTAATGGAAATTCTAACCTTTTTTTTTAATTGTGGTCATTACCTCAGTGCTCTCTGCTTAGTCTGTTACTGATGTTCTTTTGTACATTCTCATTTATTGTTACTGTTTGCATATTCCCTTCTTTCTCATTTCTATTGTCGATATTTCTATCTTTGGTTGGTAATATTTTACGCATATATGGTGAGGATGAGATAAATGCACGAAGGGTGTTGCCGTGCCGTTAGACTTTATGTCTTGAGTACTTCATCACACTATGAAAGTATATGAGGTGATTGTCATGGTTCGTGGGCTTTCGTTCTAAGGAAAGGGCCGGTTGAGATGTTGGAAACTGTTAAATTGTGATGCTTTCTGATACTCTTTTATTTCTTGTTACAGTCGCATTGTGTACTTTATTCTATTATTCTGTCTTTTAGTCTTATTGCTCGTTTACATTATAGTGTTTACTAATGAGTAACTTTTAACTAAAGAATCTCGTCACTACTTCGACAAGGTTAGTCAAGATACTTACTAGTACATGGGGTCGGTTGTACTGATACTGCACTTCTGCACACTCTGTGCAGACTATTGGGGCGAATCTACTGAAGAAGTTAGGGGCTGACCCTGAAGATGTTTGTGTATTCTGTATAGAAGCTGCCACTTGTCCTTGGTAGTTTTAGACTATAGTTTTCTAACAGAACGTGTATTTATTCATACCAGCTTTGTATAATCTAAGTCTTAGAAGATCATGATTCGTACTACCAGATCTTGGGTAAATTTGTAAAATTCTGGTAAATTCTAATTAAATTTTCTATAAGTTTATTTGGTTTGTTTCTTTTGTTAATTGGCTTACCTAGCGGGTCAAGTTAGGTGCCATCGTGACCTGTGAGTTTTGGGTTGTGACAAGGTGGTATGAGAGAACTAGGTTCGTAGGTTCTACGAGTCATGAGCAAGTGTCTAGTAGAGTCCTACGGATCGGTGTGATGACGTCCATATCTATCTTCGGGAGGCTAGAGGGAATTTAGGAAAAAACATTCCCTTTCTTCTTTCCTTATCGTGCGGTCTTGTTTCAACTTGAAATCTACCACTTTGACTCCTCCCAATCACTCATATGTGGTGTTGTGCACTCAGTATTCGTTATGTGCCGACGATCGGTGATGTTGTAGATAGATTACGATGTGTTGTCTAGCCTCAAAAACAGATGTAGTGTTATATCTTCTAGTCGTTCATTTGTGGTATGAGGCGGGTTCATATGTCCGGTTGGTAAGCAAAGATTTGGGAAGATTGGTTGGTGGCATGGCTATTGTGACTAAGGTGGGTTCATGGCAAAGTGTCGATTTGAGTATAACCGGTGGGCCATCTCTTGCATGATGAGTTTGGATCGTGCATCTCGTGTGAGGTTTCCATTCGGTGGAGTGCACATGTGATCATTTCATAGCATTTGGGGAAGTTGTTTGACTATTGCAATGATGGGTAAGCGCTTGGCAGAGTCTTCGGGACGTTCTATCACCAGTATTTCATGGGTTTTTGAAGTATTAAGCTAAATAGTCGTGCGGAATCGAGGCATGCTGTGAGATATGGTAATTTGGGGTGCCGATGAGGTGATCTATGGCTTCGAGCTAAGTGGTGGAGTCTGCTAATGACGATCGGATTGTAGGGTCATGGACCGTATTAGTTTCTGGACCGAGATATTGCTTGGTTATTTCTTTGGATGGTCATATGCTGGTGAAGCACGGGTTGCTCGATGCAGATTAGTTGTGTATTGGATATTAGAGTAATATGAGTAGTTATCGAGAAGGTTATGGAGAGTTATGGGTCTTCTGTAGCCTTTAAGAATTTTTGGATTTGTTTGCGGGAGGGCTTGAAAACGGTAGCGAATGGTAATCAGATCTGCAGCATTTCCTTGTCAAGTAAGGTCTACATGTCAATGTTGGAGTGATGCGAGAAATGGCTTTGGGTTCCTAGGAAGTTCCCTATAAGTTTATTTGGTTTGTTGTGATGACCCAAAAGGGTCATCGTGTGTTAATTTAGCCAAAACTGTGTTCCGAGGCCCCGAAAGCCTATATTAATTTCACCTCGATATGCGTGTGCAGCCCGGGCGCGTACCCAGGAAGCCTTTATGTGGAAATTTGATAATAAGTTGAAATTGTATAATTTATTTGGATAAAGTTGACTTTGGTCAACATTTTTGGTAAATGGACCCGGACCCATGATGTGACGGTCCCGGAGGGTCCGTAGGAAAATATGGGACTTGGGCGTATGCCCGGAATCGAATTTGAGGTCCCAAGTCCGAGAAATAATTTTTTAAAGAAAAATTATTTTCTTAAAATAATAAAGACTTCTGAAAATGAACTTTTATATGAAATCCGTGTTACCGGGCACGTATTATGGTTCCGGAGCCCGTAACAAGTTTAATATGTGTTATGTGAGGTATCTGTAAAATTTGGTGTAAAACGGACTTAATTTGACGTGTTTCGGATCGAAATCGGAATATTTGAGCTTTATGAAGTTTTAAGAAAATTCTATAGATTTTGGAGTTTAATTCATTGTTTTTGATGTTATTTTGGTGGTTTCATTACTCGAATAATTTCGTAGGATGATTTTGAAGTCGTGTGTACGTTGGGTTTGAGGTTCCGAGGGCTCGGGTGAGTTTCGGGTAGGTCCCGGGATGATTTTAGGCTTAAAATATTGCTGTTGGAGGGCATAGAACTCAATCTCTGAACTTACCACCGAGGTCCGCATTCCTTTTTCGCAGACCGCGCTGAGGGCTTCGCGGCCGCGGTCGTTTTTTCGCGATCCGCGGTGGAGGAGCTGGGCCACCGGTCCGACTTCGGATGCCTATATCTTTTGATCTACAAGGAATTTTGAGATGCTTCAAAAACGAAAGTTGTAGAGAAAGTTATGGCCAAAATACTAAAGCATGTCTCTGCAGTCATTTTTCTTGGTTTTCTTCAGCTTTCCTTGGTCTTTGCTAGCGCGGCCGCGGTCCATTTTTCGCTGACCGCGGTGGGGGATCTGAGAGGGGTAAAATAGACGGGAATTTCAGTTATTTTCATTTTTCAAAGCCCTAAAAACATAAGAGGCGATTTTCCAAACACTCTTTCTTCTCCAAAACATTAATAAGTGATTTCTAACTCATTTTCTTTATTCCTTAACTTCTTTTTACAAGATTTCACCCTATAATCTAGGCCTAAAATCATGAAATCAAAGTAGAAATTAGGGGTTTTGGGTAGAGTTAGGGTTTTGGAAATTTTGGAAAATTCAACCTCATTTTGGGGTCGGATTTCAAAACAAATTATATATTTGGGCTCGTGGGGGAATGGGTGATCGGATTTTGGTCCGAGCCTCGTGTTTGGACCAAGCGGGCCTGGGTCGAATTTTGGTATTTTTGGAAGAATGATAGAAAATGCATAATTAGGCTATGGAATTGGTTTATTGAGTAATTATTGATGTTAATAAGTCAATTATGTCTAGATATTATCGTTTCGGAGTTGGATTCGGGAGGCAAGGCTGTGATTGAGGCTTGACTTGCATTTTTGGAGCCGAGGTAAGTGTTTAGCCTAAATTTAGCTTGAGGGAATAAGTATAGAGTCTTATTTGCTATGTGTAATTCATGTCCAACGTATAGGTGAGGTGACAAGTACCTATATGTTGCGGTCAAGCATGCCCGTGAGTCAATTGTGATGAATTATACCGTGTTCTCGATATTCTCTGTACTGTGAATAATTGGTGATTTAGAAGTGATACATTGATGTTGTTTCATGACGTGGGAAATTATTGATTAATTGTTCAGTTGAGGCTCTTACTGTTGAAATTACACTTCTAAGCGAGTTTGGTTATAGCTGAGTCCCTTGCCAGGACGATAGAATTTTATTGAGTATGTCTGTACACTTAAGATTTCTTATTGTTAGTTTTCACATTATATTGTTGTTTGTTTATTATTTATCGCACGAGGAGACATTCCGTGTCGATTGCTTATTATTTATTGCACGAGGGGACATGCCGTGCTGAGGGTTTATTATTTATCGCACGAGGGGACATGCCGTGCCGATTGTTTATTATTTATTGCACGAGGGGACATTCTGTGCCGATTGTTTATTATTTATTGCACGAGGGGATATTCCGTGCCGAGTGTTTATTATTTATTGCACGAGGGGACATTCCGTGTCGAGTGATTTTACTATTTATGCACGAGGGGACATTCCGTGCCGAGTGATTGTGAGATTATGCACGAGGGGACATGCCGTGCCTTTTTTTGTTCATTATCTGTTCTGAGACGTTAAATTCCTGCTTTTACTTTTACATTTCAGTTGTTACCATGTTCTACTATGCTAGTATTTGTTGTCCCTTTTATCCCCAGCATGTTCTTCCCGTATATGTATTTACTTGTTTATTTCCGTCGATATTTTCCTTTTATTTTGAAGAATTGCACATGTATATATTGTTGTCGGTCCTAGCCTAGTCACTACTTTGCCGAGGTTAGGCTCGGCACTTACTCAGTACATGGGGTCGGTTGTACTGATGCTACACCTGCACTTCTTTATGTTGTGCAGATTACGCAGCCAGACCCGGTGGATATTGACGGAGGGAGTTTCCTTCAGTCCTTTCAGGAGACATCGAGGTAGTCCCGCAGACGTTCGTGGGGCCTTGGCGCACCTTCTACCCTCCTCCTTCAGTTCTGTCTTATTTTGTAGTTTTCAAAGACAGATATATGTATTCATTTTTTAGACCATTGTATTTAGTAATCTCATAGACAGTTCGTGAGTTGGTGACACCAGTTCTGGGTTATCTATGGGGTTTATTTCGAAGCTTGTTATTTAGTTTGAGATTGTTAACTTTCATATTGTTAATCACTGTTGTCTTAGTTATCTGGTTCATTTTTTTATCTGTTAAGGAGGCTATTTATTTCAAACGGTGGCTTGTCTAACGGGTTCAACGTTAGGCGCCATCACGACCCGAAGGTGGGATTTCGGGTCGTGACATTTGTTTCTTTTGTTAATTGGCTTACCTAACGGGTCAAGTTAGGTGCCATCATGACCTGTGATTTTTGGGTCGTGACAACTTAATACTAACTATTTGTTGAGTTGAGGTAGCAAAATTCTATGGATATAAATTAGATCCAATCGCCATAATTAAGAGTTCTGCTCAAAAGGTTAGTACTTCCTTCATATCAGACATTCCTGTTTTTTGCTACTAACAATATGATTTTATTTAATTAGTCCTAA
Source organism: Nicotiana undulata (assembly GCA_005239495.1). Lineage (NCBI taxonomy): Eukaryota > Viridiplantae > Streptophyta > Magnoliopsida > Solanales > Solanaceae > Nicotiana > Nicotiana undulata. The sequence goes on along the minus strand of ML248263.1, from coordinate 2,263 downwards.
GGAGAATAATTGGTTCACTTAGCAGTTCATGCCATAAATTTGTTCCTGAAGAAAAATATTACGAGAAGGGACCATGATTTATTATTTTCATCTCTATTGATGGCTAAGTATGGAATTTTTCAAGAAATATATAGTCACCAGCAGTGGCATATTTCCTGAAGTCATGTTATGACTTAATTTTATGGCTCACTTGAACTCTAACAGCGTACGACCACCAGAAGTGGCAGTACTTTGTATATCTTATTGTAACTAAATTTGTTAAACACCAGAAGTGGTATATACCTATCATGACCACTAGAAGTGGTAATTTAGGCTTGTTATGATTACAATTAAAGATAAGTTAGAGAAAAATTCTCCATATTATGTACATGCCTCGATTTTCTCCTGAAGTAGCAAATATCTTAAAAGAGGTTCGAATCATCACAATGTGATGTAGTTAATGCACGTTCAGATAATTATGTTCCATTCCCTGAAGGATGAGAACTTTTGATATATATTAATCCATTCCCTGAAGTGAATGTGATAATATTAATAAAGCCCGTAAATATGAACACGCTCTTGATGTAAATATATTACAATTCATCTCCAGAATAGGTAATATGATTGAGAGAATATATACTCAATATTTCGTATTTTAAATTTTCTCCTGAAGAAGTAACACAATTGAAATTTCCTCCTAAAGTAAGAAAATATTATGATAGTGTGTTTTTATGTGCTTAAACAAAATAATGAGCTATTCAAAGTTATTTTTTAAGCACATTTTCATTCCCTGGAGTGAATGAAGAAATACCACAACTCACCTCCTGAAGAGCTAGAATAATAGAGGATATAAATATTATTTTGTGGCACAAAAATCATTGCCGCACGTACCTGTTGTACGCAAAATATCTTGAATAATTTTATTAAGTATCATTCTAAGGCAAATGCATTCTCGTAGAATGCTTTCTACTACAACAACATTAATATATTATGGTTAGTTATTGAGTTCCCAGAATAAAATAGCAACTCGTGCATCTTTCCTTAAAGAGATGCAATGATGATGTGGTTGCCGCATTTATACAAAATTTTCAGATGTCAATGGTATTTATTCTTGAAGGAGATATTTGTCACAAAGTTAGTTGTAACGACCCGACCTGTCGTTTTGAGCTCTAGCGCGTCATTCAGCGGTTTGAGGGCATGAGTAGCTTTGTTTCAGATGTTATGACTTGTGGTTGTGGTCGGAATTGAATTTCGGGAAGTTCGGAGTCAATTTGGAAAGAAAATTCTCATTTTGGAAGCCTTAAGTTGGAAGAATTGACTAAGATTGGAATTTTAAGTAAACGACCTCAGAATCAGGATTTGAAGGTTCCAGCAGGTTCGTATGATGATTTCGGACTTGGGCGTATGTCCATATCGGGTTTTGGATAACCCGGGAGCGTTTCGGCGTATATTGTGGAAGTCGGCATTTTAGAAGAAATTTCCTAAGTCTGGGTTGAAGTGCATTTCATTGATATTGATATCTGTTTGGAATTTCGAGTCTGGGAATAGCTCCGTGCGGTGATTCTGGAGTTGGGAGCGCAATCAGAAGTGAATTCGGATGTCCGTAGGTTATTTTAAAGTCATTTGGCTAAAGATAGAAATTTGAAGGTTTTTTTTGAGAAATCCTACCGGAAGTGGAAATTTTGATATCGGGGTCGGAATGCGATTCCGAAAGTTGGAGCAAGTCCGTAATGTAGAATATGACTTGTGTGCAAAATTTGGGGTCAATCAGACGTGATTTGACGGGTTTCGGCATCGAATGTAGAAGTTTGAAATTTCAAAGTTCATAAGGCTTGAATTGGAGAGCGATTCGTTGTTTCGATGTTATTCGATGTGATTTGAGGCCTCGAGCACGTCCGCATTATGTTTTGGAACAGGTTGGTGTAATATGACGGGGTCCCGGGGGCCTCAGGTGGATTTCGGGGGGTTAACGGATTGAATTAGGAGTTTGAGAAATAGCTGAAGCTGTTGTCATCAGCTGTGACCGCACCTGCGCGGTTTTGGCCGCAGGTGCGGAGCTGTAGAAGCGGCCAAGGAAACGCATATGCGGGCAGGGGCACATGTGCGAGGGTGTGTCCGCACCTGCGAGGGCGTAGATGCGGAAAGGAGGATCGCATGAGCGGGAACTGCTGGGCTGAGTCAGAGTCGCACCTGCGATGGACATTTCGCAGGTGCAGAGCCACAGGAGCGGCTATTGCACCGCAGGTGCGAAAAGGCTGGAGGCAGTGTGGTGTTTTAAAAACGG
>ML248261.1:32559-69903 GCA_005239495.1 Nicotiana undulata | reverse complement strand
TCTGCGATCCCTGGGTGCGTTATGCGTTTCGCATTTAAGTTATGCGACGCTCTCTTGTCAGATATGCGATCGCATAGTGTTGTTTCCCTCACTTTTTAGCTTCTTTGCTTTCTTTTCATGGTCTTGAGTATTTACACCTCATGCAGTGCAAAACGTCAAAATTCTATAAGTATAAAGGGTAAATGCTCTTGAAACAAACTATAATCTAAGCAATTTGGTATTAAATGTGACGAAATTTTCCGGCACATCACTACTCTCATGAGAGCGGGCCGTACGCCACAACAGGTTAATCGATACATCTATGGTTCACGCCGTTCGACCCTTCGGCAGTGCACATTTTATTATTTTGTTGGATCGGGTCGTACGACCTCGACATTTCTTGCGCATGATATTTGTTGGGTACTTTCTGTGATTTGAACTGTTCAATTGCCTTGAGATATAAGTTGTTAACTGAAATGACGAAAACCGGAATTATAATTTTGAAAGAAGCTGTCCCTTCCTGTTGTTATTTGTTATTTAATTATGACATACATGCTTAGCGTCACATTTAATTATATTAATTTGACCTCTAGTAAGTGTCAAAGTCGATCTCTCGTCACTACCTCTTCGAGGTTAGGCGGGATACTTACTGGGTACACGTGGTTTTTGTACTCATACTACACTTGCTGTGCATTTTATTGCACAAGCACACGTATGTCTAGTGGCCTAGCTTGGCGCAGTGGCATGGTTGATATGGGGACTTAGATGAGTTGAACCTCTCGAGACGACCCACAGCCAGCAGAGTCTCCTTCAGGGTATCATGTTGTATTTTTCCCTACTGTCCTATTCGTATTCCAGAAGGTTATTGTATTTCATTTGTTTCCTAGAAATTTGCTCATGCACTTGTGACACCGGGTTCTGGGATGACTATGGTATTTATTCATTATTTAGATTTGTTAAAGATATTATTGTTTACTCAGTGGAAGTTCGTTAATTATTATTTAATGAAATAAAAAGGAATGATTTCAAGAGTATTAAAATAAAGATTTAATTAACTTCTTTGTGTTGGCTTGCATGATAGTGGCGTCCGGCGCCATCACAACCTTTATTCGATTTGGGTCATGACAACATGGTATCAGAGCACTAGGTTCCCTTAGGTCTCACAAGTCATGAGCAAGTCTGGTAGAGTCTTGCGGATCGGTACGGAGACGTCTGTAATTATCTTCGAGAGGCTACAGGGTTGTTAAGAGCACTTCCTTTCTTGATTCTCCATCTTGCGATTTGATTCCTTTAAGTCTTATGCCATCGCTTATTTCCTATTCAATCTTATACGACGTGAAGCGTTTGATATAAATCGGGAATTGAAGAACTATAATGATACTACAAATATGGTGCATGATGTTTCTCCATGCATAGTTGGTTGGGGCTATTGTCGTTGCTTTGCGGAAGGATATTATGCTGTTTCGGCTCAGTAGTTTTATTTCTGAGATCTTTGAGGCTATGCTCAGGTTGTTATGATGCTCATGAATGGTTATCGCGCAGTAATTGACATGGTGGTAGGATGATTGCCCGTGTTTTGGGATAGTGAATGACTTGTAAGGAGTTCTACTCAGAGCATGATTTAGAGGTTTGGTATTATATTTTTGGCGGAGGAAACGCAATCAGACTATAAATGTTCAGGCTTGGATCGATAGAGTAACGAGACTTGGTGTTTCCAAGTGTGGTGGAAATTCGTATATTATGAGATATCGTTGCCTTTGATTGAATGTGTTAAGTTCGCCAGTGTTATGATCTTCTTCGGATTTGCCTTCGTGGCATGGTATTGTGAAATGGTGTTCGGGAGGCGGCTCTCAGAGATCACGGTGTACGGTGGTTTATGATCATATCAGTGTTTCTAATGTCGACGGCTCGAGAAGGATGACCTTCAGAAAGGTTTGAAGCTAGAAGTGAGTTACTGGTTCAAGTACTACAAAGATAGACATTGATCTAAGGCAATAGCTGGGCAACAAATGATGGGGACGGACATATGAGAACTGTCAAGCGATGGTTAAATTTCTAGCAGGCCAGGTGTGAGAAGCGAAAGTCAAGTAGTTGCTTAGAGGGATGAGCTTGGCCAAAGTGGGAGAGTCCCACCGCCTACGATTGGGTTGCATGGTTATCTACTGGTGAAAATTCTGGTTGTCGGCATAATGGTGGGTTAATGTAGCCAAGGGAAGAGGGCATAAGTTGCAATTTAAGCAAAGGAATTCTTAGGGGGTGCTATAATTAGCCTTATTGACTTGCGTTCAGGCTTTGGGAAGATTCAAGGCTTATGCTTCATATTGAGATGATTTGCAAGGGAAGTTAGTCAGTCGGGTGCTTTATTAATATGGGTTTTCAAGTGCCAGCGGAGCCTTGGAATTGATTATATTCGGGACCAAGACAGAGTGGGTGACTCTAAATAATGGTCCTAATGAATCGAAGGTTAAGAATGCGGTGTTTAAGGGTTTCAAGCCCGCAGTATGGCTAAGGATCGGGCTCTTGCAACAGATTGTGATAGGAGGCCCGGAATGTTCTATGATCCTTTCGGCTTGCAGTGTAGCATTGGAGGAATGAGAGAAACAAAACTTCTGATTTGTAGAAGGATTATAAGGATTGGTATACCAGTCGAAGATGCGAATGTGTGCACAAGGAGGGCATGAAACGGTTCATCGGTTTAGAGACAAAGTAGTCTCGTGGAATGGGGTCATTCAGGATGAGTATGAATTGAGTTGTTATGTGTTGATTGGAGTCGTTATTATTCCTAAGGCAAGTTAAAAGTAAATTAGAATAAGTTAGATGGTTAGCCATGGTAGAACTGGCATATTGGTGGCAGTGATCAGCTCCTTCAGCGTGATTAGTTATGCATGTGATTGCTGACAGTGCGTGCGAGTTCCCGATGGCCGCCATAATTGATTTTATTTGGAAGCATTCAAGTATTATGGCATGTTATCTGTAGGCGGATCCCGGAAGGATTATGGTGGTATAGACTATTACTTGAGGATTTGCATGTTTTGTGATTATGAGAATTCACTCATGTGTTGTATGGTTCTCTTGAATTGAGTTAAGTAAAAGGTTTCTATATGATGAAGTGTTCACCCTAATAGTGGTTCAGGAGTTATGATGAAATTCTTGTGCTATCTCATATTGGCATGTTATGTGCAGTAAGCAATATGGATTTGGAAGTAAGGATCAAGGTTGTGGTTCGGTGTTGGCAAGGATGTCATGAGCTCGGATGAGCAGGAAAGGGATTTGAATGCTTAGGGTAAGCTAGTATTGTCTTCAGAATCGCCTGCGATCAGTGTTTCGTGAAAGAGGTTTTGCATCCTGGTTAAGGATTCTTGATTTGCTTTGTAGCTTTAGTTCGGCTGGTGGTATGGATGTGCAGACTTGTTATCTTGTGCGGAAGTTCGTAGGAGCGTACCCCACAGGAAGATTTTATAAAGGTGACATATAGTCACTTAACTGATTAAAGATTTAAGACCAAGAAGGGAGATTATGGTAATACCAGTAGTGTGAGAGTTTAGGCCTGGAAGGCGCTCGGTTAATTTGGTTGTGGATTGTGGAAGTTTGTTCTGTATATGTCGGTTGTTCTTGTGTGTCTGGGTTAGTGTGGACCCTTGAAAGGTTATTAGCTTTGTGTGGTACGATCAGAATTGTCTTAAGGTCTGTGGATAGATTTAAATATGAGTATGGGATCTATGTGAGCCAAATGTGTTCATTTCAGTATAACGCTCCTCATGGAGGAGTATTAGAATATTGGATGTTGTCTCGTTGTCGGCTATTTCATGTGATATTATGTTGTGCCGTGTGAGTGGTGAAACGACTTGATAAATTTTTTTATATGTTGAGATTTCCGCGTAGAGATGGTGTTATGCGAGCAGGATGGCTTGTGTGATTCAGACCATATATCGCACCTTAGTTGTGCTTGAGTTTTGTAGCTTATGACGCTATATGTCTCCCCAGGGTTGGTACTGTGCACTTAGCGTTGCTTGTACCGGCATACAATATTTTGTAGTAATGAGCAATTTAGCTCGGTGTGTATTTCCTTATGTGAATTTTATGTGAGGATCGGGTGGCACGCCGCCACGGGTATGTTATTTGGATCGGGTTGCACGCCGCAATAATGTGATGTTGAGTACGGTTTTCTATATCCTATTTTCGTGTTTTTAGTTTTCCTTCTGAGGAAAATTCATATTAGATGCGTGGGTTGAGTAGTCCTTCCCAGAGTTCGCTTTCCTTTTCTATCATGTTCGAGTTTGTAGCCTATTGGCTCATTGTGGCATCATATGAGACTTTTGGTCATGTCTGGGGTGGCTTATTGCCTGAGCAGCTTGTACTGGGTGAGACGTGATTGTTGGATCTAGGATCTGTGCGACCGAATTATATGAAGTATATTAAAGAGCAAATACCATTACTTGGTTCATAATGAGGTGATGATTCTAGTCAAGAGGAGAGATTCAATGATTTGTTGACTCTGCAGTTGGTTATGAATTTCTACACATCTATTCCGTCGTGCGGTATTGCATGAGTTGGAACAGGACTTATATGTGTCATGAGGTGTGCTGTGAGCATCAAATTCGGGAAATGTCGGTTATTATGATCAAGGAATGTTATTATGGTCCGTGAAGGATGTGGTGCATGGTGAGAATTCAACAAAGGTATGCAGTCATGTTCTGGTACATCGTGTAATGATCGATACGGTATTCGTAGGTTGGAAGCAGGCCTGGTAGAGAATTCCGGGTATTGGAATTTGGCTCTAAGGCTTTTTGGCTAAGTTAAGGGGGAGAATCTTCAGATTTGTCCGAGCAGATATGCTCAACTAAGTTGTGGTAGCATGGGTAGGTGCACGAAGTGTTAAACAGTGATTTTGGACAACTCCAGTGTAGTTCTTAGCATGTTCGAGGACGAACGTATGTTTAAGTGAGAAAGAATGTAACGACTCGACCGGTCATTTTGAGCTCTAGCGCGTCGTTCGGCAGTTTGAGGCCATGGACAGCTTCACCTCAGGTATTATGACTTGTACGCAAGGTCGGAATTGAATTTCGGGAGTTTTTGAGTTGATTTATAAAGAGAATTCTTATTTCGGAAGCTATAAGTTGGAAGGATTGGTCAGGCGATGATTTTTGAGTAAACAACCTCAAAATGATTTGAAGGTTCCAACAGGTTCGTATGATGATTTCAGACTTGGGCGTATGTCCGGATTGGGTTTTGGATGACTCGAGAGCGTTTCGACGCCTATTAAGGAAGTTGACATTTTGAAAGAATTTCATAAATTTAGGTTGAGGTGTATTTCAATGTTATCGCTATCTTTTTGGGATTCTGAGTCTGGGAATAACTCTGTATAGTGATTTTGGTATTGGGAGCGTGTTCAGAAGTGGAATTGGAGGGCCGTAGGTCATTTCGGGGTCATTTGGCGAAAGTTATAAAATAGAATATTTTTAGAAAGTTTTACCGAGAGTTTGACTTTTCGATATCGGGATCAAAATCTGATTCTGAAAATTTAAACAGCTCCATTATGTCATTTATGACTCGCATGCAAAATTTGAAATCATTCTGGATGGATTTGATATATTTCGCACCATATTATAGAAGTTGGAAGATTTGAAAACTCATAATTCGATTCGATACGCGATTCGTAATTTAGGCGTTGTTTGACGTGGTTTGAAGCCTCGAATAAGTTCGTATTGTATTTTGGGACATGCTGGTATAATTGGTTAAGGTACCGAGGGCCTCGGGTGGATTTCAGAAGGTTAACAGAATGAATTTCGGACAGAAAAAGCTGTTGTACATTTTTTGCTTCAAAAAGCTGTTTTGGACAGCAATTGGTGCATCTTTAGAAGCTTACATATTGAAATTTATAAGGAATCAGAAAATCGTCAAAAGAGAAAAGTTGTAGCCCTTTGATTCTAGTTTCCAGAAAGCTAAACCATTAATTATTTGAACATTTGTACAGAAAGTTATGATCGATCCAATGAAAGCTAGTAAAGCAATTTTGCCAGAAATTTCTGATGCATGGAGCCGACTTTGGATGCTCATATATCGAAATATATAGGGAGTTATATGGTGTACAACCTATAAATGAAAGATCTTCAATTCTAGTTTCTATATCTTCAAATCGTTTGTCATTTGGAGTTCATACAAGGAGTTATAGGCATTTTAATAAAAGGTGTCCAGCGGGGGAAAACTTGTAAAATGAGGTACAACCTGCGCAGCGCAAGGTACAACTCGATGAAGCACCAGTGCCTACATAAGGCAGTCACGGGCTGAAGCTTCTTTGAGGATTTTCTTGAGCTAGGGATTGATTCTTTCATGGTGGATTCGACCTTGGGGACTACTTAGCAATACAAGGTGAGTTTTATTGGATATTTTAATTTAATAACATCCTATTAACACTAATATTAACATCATTCAATCTTTGAAATCCCTAGAAATCTTTCAAGTTGTTAAAGAACACCAAATTTCCCAAACATTGGATTTTTAAATAAAAGCTTCAAGACGACAATACTAATGCTTTAAGCTCATTTCTTATGAGTCGGTGAGAGTAATTCTAATATTTGTTTCAAGTTGTTATGGTTGGATAATTGATTTCATAAACCCTAGTTCATGGCATAAATAGTGTTTTTGAGAAAATGAAGGAGAGATAAATAGTATTTTTAGAAATAAAATTAAGGATGCAATGAACCCATGGAATCATTTTCTAGCTTAACTGGAAGTGTTCAACTAAGTAATTACCAAATTGAATATTTTGAAAATGTTGGTTAAGGAAGACAATGAATATTAATTTGGCCGTGTTTGAGAATTAATATAGTATCATTGATGACTTCAAATGGGTATTAAATGATAAGAGTGGAGTTGAATATGTTGGAAAGTGAACCTATTAGACAATTTGAGCTGGAGGCTCATAGCCAACTTGTGAGCCATAAACGGATATTGATAAATATATTTGAGTCATATTTTAATCGTAATTGAGATTGTAATTGTAGATATCAATTTGTTCGTGGCCTATGAGCATTTTACTCAATGTTACGATGTCGGAGGAGGATTAGAAGCTTGTGAATGTTAATAAGGAGAAAGCTAGTTTTGGAGCGTTGGCCATCAGTCGAGTTGTTAGAAAGGCTTAGGAGCCGGCTATGGAACTCTGGAGCGAGGTAAGTCTCCTTTCTAACATTGTAAGAGAGAATCTTTTCCATAGGTGAACTTATAGGAAATGTGAATATTTGTGGGGGACTACGTACGTACGAGGTGACGAGAGTCCGTACGTAGTGACTATTCTTGTTATGTTCGGGTAGTTAGGGTTACACCATGCTTTATGAACACAGTTAATTGATTTATATGCATTATTATTATTAAATAGAAGTTTATTTCAAGATCTTAAAAACTTGAAGGTTTCAAGTAAAGTACTATTTTGAAAAAGTATTGAGGAAAATATGTTATGTTTATGGGTAACCGCTTCGCAAATTATATTTCGCGAGCGGAGTGATTTCTTCAACTACTCTCATGGGAGAAAGTCGTACGCCAGAGCAGGTTAATACATGCATCTATGGTTCGCGCCGTTCGACCCTTTGGCAGTGCACATTTTACTATTTTGTTGGATCGGGCCGTACGACCTCGACATTTCTTGCGCATGATATTTGTTGGGTACTTTCTGTGATTTGAACTATTCAATTGCCTTGAGATATAAGTTGTTAATTGAAATGACGGAAACTGGAATTATAATTTTGAAAGAAGTTGTCCCTTCCTGTTGTTATTTGCTATTTAATTATGACATACATGCTTAGCATCACATTGAATTATACTAATTTGACATCTAGTAAGTGTCAAAGTCAACCTCTCATCACTACCTCTTCGAGGTTAGGCAGGATACTTACTGGGTACACGTGATTTTTGTACTCATAATACACTTGATGTGCATTTTGTTGCACAGGCACACGTATGGCTAGTGGCCTAGCTTGGAGCAGCTGCATGGTTGATATGGGGACTTAGATGAGTTGAACCTCTCGAGATGACCCGCAGCCAGCAGAGTCTCCTTCAGAGTATTGTGTTGTATTTTTCACCACTGTCCTATATGTATTCCAGACGGTTATTTTATTTCATTTGTTTCCTAGAAATTTGCTCTTGCACTTGTGACACCGGTTTTTGGGATGACTATGGTATTTATTCATTATTTAGATTTGTTAAAGATATTATTGTTTACTCAGTGGAAGTTCGTTAATTATTATTTAATGAAATGAAAAGGAATGATTTCAAGAGTATTAAAATAAGATTTAATTAACTTCTTGGTGTTGGCTTGCCTGACAGTGGTGTCCGACGCCATCACGACCTTTATTGGATTTGGGTCGTGACAGATTGGGTCTTTCAAGTGATTGATTCAACCCATTTCGTACGATGAGCATTTCTCATAGCACGTGGCCTGTTATGTTAATAAACTATAATTTATCATCGTAGATTTTCATGAAGCCAGAGTATATAATGTTGTCTATGATTATTCCAGGTCCATCGTCTCCGGGAAATGATATAGATGTGTACATACGACCATTAATTGAAGAATTGAAGTAACTATGGGAAACGGGGATAGACACATTTAATGATGTAACCAACCAAACTTTCCGAATGTGTGCTTCCTTATTGTGGACAGTTAGTGATTTTCCAGCATTAGCTATGCTTTCAGGATGGAGCACCAAGAGGAAAGTAGCATGCCCCACTTGCAATTATGACACATGCTCTCAATATCTCAAACATAGTCACAAGATGTGTTACTTGGGTCATCGAAGATTTTTTCCTCTTGATCATCCATTCAGAAGAGATAAGAAGTCATTTGACAGTAAAAAGGAGCATAGACTTGCACCTTCTCCTTTGTCGGGTGAGGAAGTATTTGAAGAGCTAATTGAATTCAACAATATCTTTGGAAAGGAAACAAGAAAAGGCCTCATAGTGCTAAGGGTCCGTGGAAAAAAAGATCCATTTTTTTGAATTGCCATATTGGGTGCATAAAAAATTGAGGCACAATCTTGATGTGATGCACATTGAGAAAAACATATGTGATAGTTTGCTCGAGACTTTATTGGAAATAGATGGAAATTCAAAGTACCATGAAAATTCTCGCTATGACTTGCAAGAAATGGGGATACGAAAGGAGCTACAACCAAAAACAAATAATGATGGAACTATAAGTTTGGCTAAATCTTGTTTCTACATGAAACAAAAAGAAAAAAGTTTGTTTGTACTGTCATAAAAAATGCTAAATTACCAAATAGGGTGTGATTCGAATATTTCAGAATGCGTGCATGTGAAGGAGATGAAAATATCAGGGTACAAGAGTCATGACGCTCATTTTATGATGCATTACTTGCTCCAGGTTGCTATTAGAAAAGTGTTGCCCAAGAATGTTTCAATGACCTTGATTAGGTTGGGAAATTTCTTTAGAGCTATATGTAGTAAGGTCATAAGGAAAAGAGATCCTTAAAAAATACAGTCTGAAATTGTTGAAATAACACATGAGCTTGAAAAAAATTTCCATCCAACATTTTTTGACATAATGCAACATTTGCCTGTTCATTTGGTGAATGAAATTAAGCTTGGGGGTCCGGCTCATATTCGTTGGATGCATCCCATTGAGAGAAACTTATGTAAGTACAAGGCGTTTGTACGCAATCAATCTTGTCCAGAAGCGTCAATCGCAGAGGGGATTTTGGCTGATGAGTGCTTGACTTTTTGTTCGAGATACCTACATGATGGCATGAAGAATNTTTTGGCTGATGAGTGCTTGACTTTTTGTTCGAGATACCTACATGATGGCGTGAAGACAAAATTCAGTAGGTACCAAACTGTGGATAATGAGTGCTCTCAAAATTTGTCACCTTTATTCCCTAATATTGGCCATCCAATTGGAAGTAAGAAAAAAAATACTTTTCTCATGGATTCACAGTTATGTTTTGAAGCACATCGATATGCGTTGTTCAATACTGGAGATGAGATAATGGAAAAGTTTATCGAGAAAGATAAATTATATATATATTTATTTATATTTTATATTTGTTTATTATATGAAATATTCATGATTGCAGGGAACATAAGAATTTAATTGTTAATCACAATAGATCAAATGCATGGGAAAGAGCGAGGAATCATAGTCGGGAATTCAGTAATTGGTTTAAAGAGAAAGTTAAAAATATTGTAGTGCTAGATTATTTACGATGGCTAGCCAAAGGACCCAATATGGTGGAAAAAAGATATACTGCATATTTTATTAATGGATACCGATTTCATATCAAAGAACGAGATTCCCGATGCAAGACTCAAAATAGTGGAGTGACTTTATCGGCAACAATTGATAGTTTTGCTAGTGCTAGGGACAAATATTCCACCGATAGTGAGGTTATCTATTATGTAGCTATTCAGGATATAATTGAGGTTGATTATTGGGGTTGTTTTAGCATTGTACTATTTTTATGTGATTGGTTTCGTAATGAAATAGATGATTATGGGTTAACTCGGGTGTACTTCAATAGATTTTGCATTACAGATGACCCTGTTGTGTTGGCATCACACATTTATCAAGTTTTTTATGTGCAGGATCCAATTGAAAAAGATATTTGTTATGCAAGGAATAAAGTACCTGTGGATTTGTATGATCTAGATGAAGAGAATCGTCTCAATATTGAAGACACATTTTGGAGGGAACCTAATAATGACATTGGTTCCTCCTGTAGATTACTAGATGTTGACGTGTGATGATCCAAGGAGTCATTTTATGAATTAAGACTTTGTTCTAGGCTTATTAGCTATAAAAAGACTAAATCTAAATACCTCAATTTGCGTGTGAAGTCCGGGCGTGAAACCGGAAAGCTTTAATGTGAACATTTGAGAAACAGTAATTTTTAGAGTTAAAATTTGATTATAGTTGACTTTGGTCAATATTTTGAGTTAATGGACCCGGATCTTTGTTCTAATGATCCCGGGAGGTCCGCAGTAAAATATGGGGCTTGGTCGTATTCTCAGAATTGAATTCCGAGGTCCCAATCCTTAGAAATCAATTTTTGAAAGAAATTATTTTGCTGAATTATTAATGAAATAAAGAAAAGAATTAACGTTTGAACCATTAGTATCGGGCCCGTATTTTGGTTACGGAGCTTGGTACAAATTTGTTATAGTATTTGAATACTATCTGTGAAATTTGGTGAGAATCGAAGTTTATTTGACGTGATTCGGACGTCCGGTGGAGAAATAGTGAACTTTGAGTGTTCTTGAGAAAAATGATGAGTTTTGAGGTTTAATTCATAGTTTTACATGTTATTTTCATGATTTGATCGCACGAGCAAGTTCTTATGATATTTTTATACTTGCGTACATGTTTGGTTTAGAGCTCCGAGGGCTCGGGTGAGCATCGGATAGGCCACAGAGTGTTTTACACTTAAGATTGCTGGTTTTTGCTATTTTCTGGTGCACTGATATTTTGTTCATCGCGTTCGCGTTACCCTAGTCGTGAACGCGTAGAGTAAATTAATTGGGGTCGTCTTTTTGTTCAGTGCGACGCGGGACCCTTCACGCGAACGCGGTGGGATGGGGGGGAGACCCTACGCAAACACGGTTGGGCCCTCGCGAACGCATAAGGTTAATTGGGCATGGGGGAGGAGCCTCATTTGTTCTATGCAAACGCGGCCCAAGGTCGCGAACGCGGAAGCCTGGTGCCTCAACACTACGCGAACGCGTTACAAGCGCTGCGAACGTGAAGGCCAACAGGCCTGTCTCTACGCGAACGCGGGCAGGCCCATGTGAACGCAATGAAGGCCTGCCCAGCTATATAAAAACAATTTAAAACACGGACATAACCCTTTTTCTTCATATTTTTTGAACTACCCATCCCTAAGGACGATTTTATTCACCAAAGTTCATCCCCAACATGTTGGTAATCAATTATAAACTCTACTCTTTGAATCACCCAACGTTTTTCATCACTTTTAAATAAAAAATCAAGGATTTTCATGGTAAAAATTAATGGTTTGGGTAGAATTAGAGAATTTTGTAAAAATCGAATCTCTTATCTCAAATTGAGGTCGGATTTTGAAACTAATTTCATATTCGAGCTCGGGGGTGAATGGGTAAACGTAATTTGGTCCAAACCCCGAGTTTTGATCAAGCGGGCCCGGGGTCGGGTTTTAACCTTTTTTGAGAAAACTTAGGAAAACGCATAATTTTCAGTAAAGTTACTTCCTTTAGCATTAATTAATGACATTAAGTTAATTATGATTAGATTCGAGTGTATTGGAGGTGAATTCAAAAGGAAAAGCTATAATTGAGCAGTGAGTGGCCTGCGAATTTGAGGTAAGTGCTTGGTTTAACCTTGACATGAGGGAATAGGAATCCCCAACTTAGAGTGTGTAGATTCACTCGTGCGGTCCTAGCTATTGTAATTAGGTTCGGGTTCGGAGTGGTTGTGGTGAGAATTGAGACACTTAGCTCGTGCGTTCCAAGTTTGAATAAGGTATTTGGGTCAGTTGGTAAGTTTGGGTGAGGTCCCGGGGGCCTCGGGGTTGTTTCAGATACCCAACGGGAGAGTTTGGAACTTTGATCAACTGCTGAACTAGACCTGTTTCGGGTGTCTCGCACCTGCGAGGGTTTTTCCGCAGGTGCGGACACGCAGGTGCGGTAGGCCTGGTCGCAGGTGCGGTTGTTAGTGGGGTGGCCAGTGGTCGCAGGTGCGACCTGGGTTCCGCAGGTGCGGTACTGCAGGTGCGACCAATCGACCGCAGGTGCGGCCCCAGACGCCTTTATTGATTTCCGCCGATGCGGCACCGCAGGTGCGAAAGCCCTGGGCAGACTTTTAAAGACCCAATTCCGAGGGTTAAGTTATTTTTCACCATTTTTGAATTTTGGAGCTCGGGAATGACGATTCTTGGAGACTTTTGCTCAGGAAGTGTCCTAACCTATATAGACCAATTTCCATGAAACTAATCTTAATTTCTACCATTAATTTCGAGATTTTGAGTAGAAATTTGGGAAAAATGGAATAAATTGGATCATGAGTTGAACAACGCATATCGATGTGCTTAAATAGCACGTTCTTACATATTCTATCAACCACGTTTCATTTAAATTGTAAGTGCTTTGACTTTATAAACCCCTAGTACTTTATATACTAATTGTAACATCACATTTGGAATAATTGTTTTTAGCTGGTTAAAGTACTGAACCCCTTGTCTTGAATTCGAACAACGTCTCTCTACCTTGCCCTCAGCCCTCGCGAGGGCTCTACCCATTGTCGCACACATCAACCAAGTCTAGGCAACACCTAAACTTGTTAAGAGACTCAATCTCTTCAGCCATAACACTAATCCGTCGATTTGGTTCTATACCCGGAATAGCTTCTGGATAGCTATAACTCTCAAACGCATCAACGATCTCTGCAACAACCAAAGCAAATCCCACACAATTCGTATATCCAAGAAGATTCCCATCAACTACGGTTGATCATTCTCTTCTCTCTATCTGCTGCAATGATATATGGTTGTTGTTGTGTAGGTGCATCAACATTATCATCTTGAGCAATATTTTGCACCTTCTCCACTTTCTCTACCTTATAACTATTGGGCCGAGCTAGTGGAGATTAAATTTCTAGCTCTATGCGGTCACTGACACCATTACATTCTCCCTTTGACTGTCGAGTGAGGCAGATTCATTGAATGTCACATCTCTACTAATAATTAGCACTGGAGCCTTTTGATTTGTGCACCACAACCTATTACATTCACTGCAGTTGCATACCTTAGAAATATGCACTTCTTCGCCCTCGGCTCAGGTTTTCCATCCCTCACATGAGCAAAAGCAGGACAACCAAATATTCTTAAATTTGTATAATCAGCAGGCAAACTGGACCATAACTCAAAAGTAGTTTTGAACTCAATAGTTGTGGATGGAGATCCGTTGACTAAATAACAAGTTGTATTGATTCCTTCGGCCCAAAAATCCTGTACCCAACCATCTGCTAGGCCTACTGTGAGCATCAGAGACTACTACTCCAAGGGTTCAGATGGCCCTCTTCCAACGCGATGTGAGAGGGCCATCAACATTGTATGGTTGGTAGTAAGCTTCAGCAGTTCTTTAAGTTCAAAACTCGATCTGATTCACCCCCGAGGCCCCCAAGACCTTATCCAACAATACTAATGCATCCTAAAATATTTTACAAACTTAGTTGAAGCCTCAAATCACGTCAAACAACACCAAAACTACGATTCGATGATGAAATCATTCTTTCAATTTTCAAACATTCAAACTTCGACGAACACGTTCGAACCATATCTAGACATTCTGGAATGACGCCAAACTTTACATACAAGTCATAAATCACAGTACAAAACTATTTCAAGGCTCGGATTCCCAAACGGACATTGACAACACCAAAGTTTACTTCAAGTCAAACTTTAGAAATTAAAAAATCTTCAAAATGCCAACTTTCCTCAATAAGCGCCGAAATGCTCCGAGACCCGATGCCCTCAACCTGAACATACGTCCAAGTCTAAAATTATTATACGAACTGTTGGAACCTTCATATTTTGATTCCAAGGTTATTTATTCAGAAGTCAAATCTTGGTCAACTCTTTAAACTTAAAGCTTCCGAATTTAGAATTTTTCTTCTAAATCATCTCCGACCTTCTCGAAATTCAATTTTGGCCACATGTACAAGTCATAATACATGAAGTGAAGCAATTCAAGGCCTAGTGATCACGAGACCTTATACGGGTCCGTCTATAAATAATGGGTATTGGTCGCTATTGACTATTTCCTAAAATGGGTCTAAACAGTCACATTCAGAGCCGTCACTAAGAAAGTAGTGGGGGACTTTGTGCATTACAACATTACTGTCGTTTTGGTATTCCAAAAACTATCATTACTGACAATGCGGAGAATCTAAACAGTCACTGTTGAAATGTTTACCAGGTTACAAGGGTTCTTGCAGATACAGTGTTCTTCATCGGAGAAACACTGTTAAATTGAGCGATGTAGATCTTTTTATTACATTGGCACCGTAGCATTGGCCCATCTTTCGATGCTTATATCATTTTATCCGGATGTTGTATGAATTAATGGTTAAGAGTGTTAGAAACTACATTCCAAGACCTTGAATTTGGTGTATAATATGTCCCAATAATACCTCATATAACACACGAAATATATTACTCAAAAGCTTTAGTAACCCACCTACTTGTCACTTATGATCTTTGTGCAGTCTCGCGAAACTACAAATATCTCTTTACTCCTACGTCATATCGATGAACTCATTCTATAAAACCAAACCAATGTTGGTAATGTTTACATTAACGGGTTATAAACCCTTGGGGCTGGTTCATGAGTTCCTACTCATTGCAACAACCTAAATTGCACGGTGAATGAGTTATTTTTTCCCGAATGTCAGCAGAATGATGCACAATAATATTTTCATAGAGCAGGTTTCACAAAAACTCACTTCTTCCCAGCGATCACGAGACCTTAAACGGGTCCGGATTTTTGTTCAAGAATGAAATCTTATTGGAAAACATTCCTCTCAATCATGGAACAAACAGAATATCACTCGGTTCCAAGGTCATAAATTTCCCGTGGTTGATGAACTCGTGGGTTTATTGACCCTCAGGCAGGGGCAGGACACAACCCATTTCCCAAAAGGACGAGTTGTCTCAACCAAATGTCATAAACCCGATCTCCGCGAGGAAAAAGGGGGCGCGACAATTGTTCTATGTTCATTATTGTTTCTAGAACTACTTGGCCTTGTTATTTTGTTGTTAAATATTGTTGTGGTTATTTTGGAGTGAGTATTGGTTGTTTTAGCTGGTTCCCTTGTGGTACAAAATGGTTGAGCAGTTTGGCATTGTTTTTATGAAATATATATATATATAAAAGCTTCATGTTGGTTCCATGACTGAGAGGACATTGATGATGTTTATGAGAACAATACAGTTTCTTATTGATAATTGTTGAGACAAAAATATTGTGAATATTGGCCTAAATTGTGAAATTTATGAATAAATTGATATGAGATGTCTGGTGGGAGCGTGATGCACGCCGCAACAAGGAGTGATAAGGGTGGACATGTGGGATCGGGTTGCACACCGCAATAGTAGTAATAAGGGTGATATATTTAGGGAGGAGAAATAAGGGTGGACAGGTGGGAGCGGGTTGCACGCCGCAACAAGGAGTGATAAGG
This sequence comes from Nicotiana undulata, assembly GCA_005239495.1. Taxonomy (NCBI): domain Eukaryota; kingdom Viridiplantae; phylum Streptophyta; class Magnoliopsida; order Solanales; family Solanaceae; genus Nicotiana; species Nicotiana undulata. Next base: position 53,708 of record ML248261.1, on the reverse strand, counting down.
GTGGACATGTGGGATCGGGATGCACACCGCAATAGTAGTAATAAGGGTGATATATTTAGGGAGGAGAAATAAGGGTGGACAGGTGGGAGCGGGTTGCACGCCGCAACAAGGAGCGATAAGGGAGGATATTTATATTTTTACTAAATTTCAAGAAAATAAAGGTTTGAAAAACTTAAATGTTTATTTTACTATTCTTCATATTTTTTTGCACTACTTTTATTTAAAGTTTAAAGTTTGGAAACTTGGAAATTATTTGAGAATTGGTTATAGCTAAGACCTGGAAAAGGTGGCTGAGTTATTTTATTGTTGTTGCAGTATTTTTTTTTTTTGGATTTCCTTCTTGCTTCATATATTATTGTCACAGGTTATATTTCTAAAGCCCAGTCGTAGCCTTGTCACTACTTCGTCGAGGTTAGGCTCGGCACTTACTTAGTACATGGGGTCGGTTGTACTGATACTACACCCTGCACTCTTTTGTGCAGATCCAGGTACTAGCCAGCAATAGAGATTATTAGAGCAGCCATCCATTCATTTGGAGACACGAGGTAAATCTGCCGGTGTTCGCAGATCCCGAGAGTCTTCTTCTATTTTTATAAAACTGTTTTAGTATATTCAGAACAGTTACACTATTTCTTTCAGCCTAGTATTTGTAGTATTCTTTAGTACTTCGTGAATTGTGATGCCATACCCTAGGGTAGTCTTAGAGTTACTTATATACTTAGTTCGTAGTTCGTTTTATTTAATTGCTTATTATTTTATATTTGGATTATTTCATTGGAAATTATTTAAATTAAGTTTACTTTAAATTTATTTATTCATGCTTATGTAAATAATCAAAGGAAGTTAGTTAATCGAATTCTAACATTGGCTTGCCTAGTAAGTGTGGTGTAAGGATCCATCACGATCCCTAAGGTTGGGAATTTAGTTCGTGACAAGTTGGTATTAGTGCCACTTTTGTGTGAGCCTTGCTGATGGTGGGTCAAGAGTTAACTGAGTTTAGGCAAATCCCGGTTAGGCGGGGCAAACCTCAGAGCTGAGTGTAGGCGAATCCCATGCGGTGGGGCAAACCTCAGCAAGGATGCTAGGTCCATAAGAGGAGGTGTATGTAACACCCCAGACTTTAGACAGAATCCCACATCGGCAAAACACAAGAGGGATGTTGGGTATATAAGTTAGCAAGCCTTAGACCCTAGTGACGCATTTTAAACTCGTGAGGGCCTAGGCCCAGAGAGGACAATATCACTAGCGGGCTGGGCTATTACAGATGATATCAGAGCACTAGGTTTCTTAGGTCTCACAATTCACGAACAAGCTTAGTAGAGTCTGAAGGATCGGTACGGAGACGTCTGTACTTATCTTTCGGAGGCTATTGAGTTAGGAAACAACTCCATTTGTATTTCTACTCTATAATGCGATTCTTGTATCCTAAATACTGACTAGATTCTTCTATTTTCTCGTAGATGGCGAGAACACGTGCTTCTTCTTCCGCTGACCAACATTCTGGTCCTCCAGCAGCATCAGCTTCTACTTAGGGCGGAGGCCGAGGCCGCACCAGAGGCCGAGGAAGGGGCATGACACAACCCATTGCTCAGGCAGCAACCTCAGCTGCGGAACCCCAAATTGAGATTGATGAGGGGGTTCCATCTCAGACTATTCCAGCGGAACCAGCTCAGGTTCCCGAGGGGTTTATTGCTACCCCGGTTCTTTAGGATGCTTTGGTCCGTTTAGTGGGCTTGATGGAGAGTGTGACCCAGACGGGCACATTCCCTGTTGCACCAGTCGTATCTCAGGCCGGAGGAGGGGTCTAGACTCCTGCTACCCACACTCTAGTTCAAACTACTCCTCAGGTTCAGACCCCACTAGCTAATCCAGTTGGGGTAATTCAGCCAGTTGCAGCAGTGCCACCCGTTAGTGGGTCAGCCATGTCTACCGATGCTTTGGGGAGACTTGACAGGTTCATTAAGTTATTTCCTGGTCACTTTAGTGGTGCTACTTCAGAGGACACGTGCGCTAATACTATGTGTAGCACCCCAACTTGGGAAATGTTACCAAGTATTGCATGGAAATGATCCTATAGGCTAAAAAACCCAGGACCCCGTTTAATGTTGCTTAAAGTAATGTATTGTTATCCAAACTACTTTATTGCCCCTTTAAGACTAATTCGCTTAAATAAGTTTGGCTGGGACCCACCATTGTGGACCTTGAGGGGTGCTTAATACTTTCCCCTCAAGGTAATTTTGAGCCCTTACCCGATCTCTGGTAAAACAAACTAGTTTGATGAGTTATCTGCTTTAGGTGCCCTAACGCAGAATAATCCGTTAGGTGGCGACACATCAAATCCCATATCCCATCCCAAAAGGAAGGGAGTTGTCTCAGAAATGTAGAAACCCGATTCCATGAGGAAAAGGGGGGGGGGCGCGACAGCATGGCGACTCTGCTGAGGATAACCCTTAGGCTATTACCGTAACGAACTTGGTTTTTTGTGAATTAGTATTTAAGCATGCTTCAATTTTATTAATACGTGTGCACCCTTTCCCTCCCCCTTTATGTGAATTTATTTTCAAGCATTTATGATTTCTCTTTACTATGGAAGCTGACTTGTCTCCTTGTTCATTTACCATTTACGTGACAACATGCTATTTATTGTTGCATAAATCATGCTCAACATCATATTCCACTCATGCGTAATCAATACCATATCAACGTTTGATGAGTGTTTGCGCTCTTCCTGTATATCACCCTTTAAATTCGGAAAGGCTTATTTGCGGTAAAACTAGTTGATCAGCGGTGCAGTCGATGATTCCGTGCCTTTCCTCCTCAAGTCGCCCGCTTGAGGGTACTGGTCTAGACCTCTATAGAAACCTTACTCTGATTAATTGTACATGCATTATGGTCAAACCTAGCCAGGGTCAATATGGTTTCCACATAATAACCCTTTAAGAAAAGCCTTATCCAAAAGTCCACCGGGGTTTCCATAATCCCAACAGACGCAACCACGATCTATGCATTAATTTGGAGAAATAAGTGCCAATATACTAATCACTGATGTATAAATAGTCGAATCTGGAGGGGGAAATGGCCTAACCTTACTTGTTTTGCAGAAATGAGGCACAAAGTCCCCAGGTTCGGTATGGTCCGTAGCATACCACCATTGTTGATAGATTGGTGGGAAGATCTTTCATTGAGTGACAAAAAGCATATAAAGAAGGTCGTGGGAAATTTGCCTTGTTTATTGGACCTCCAACCAAATAATATGTTGATTGAAGCTGCCACAATGTTCTGGGATAGTGAAAGATCTGTGTTTCACTTTGGAAACATAGAAATTACCTCTCTCTTGGAAGAAATAGGGGGATTCGCTGGGCTACCTTGGGACAATCCCGGTTTATTGGTGCTAGAATATCGTACCGCTATGGGGTTTCTGAAAATGATGGGTAAAGAACGACGATTTGGAATGCTTGAAGAAGTCCTACATACCCTTTGACTACCTCTATGAACGATATGGTCATAGAAAGTCCTACCGTATCTTCCATGATGAATTCTCTATTACTTCCTTAGGTTATATTCACCGAAGGGTTTTTGTGTTCATCGTCTGCTTCCTGGGTATGATAGCGCTCCCAATGCAAGGGGACAAAATTCACACCAGACTGGCCATGGTGGCCAAAACCTTAATGGAAGGAATCGAGGGGAAAACATATACCATTGTCCCTATGATCATAGCTGACATATATCAAACCTTGGACCGCTGCCAGAAGGGGTTCAAACACTTCGAGGGTTGTAATCTACTGCTACGGGTTTTGTTATTGGAGCATCTCCAAAGAGGTCAATACCATCAAGAGTTTCCACGAAGGCCGTGGAATGATCATATAGCCTTCCATCACTCTAAGAGAATGACCTATATCCCGGACAGGTTTACTCAACCAGAGAGTGCTACAAAATGGGTGCAGGTTTTCGACAATTTGACTGAGGATCAGGTCCAATGGATGTTCGAATGGTTCCCCACTGACGAGTTCATCATCAGATCTAGGGACGCTCCACACTTGGTGTTAATCGGGTTAAGAGGCATATACCCTTACGTTCCTATCAAGGTTCTGATACAGGCAGGCAGGAAGCAGGTCATACCACGAGTTGCTAAATTGAGTCATTACCGGACATATTTTTAGGATGACAACATCCCATACAAGTGTGAAGCTCAGCATATGTGGCACTCAAAGATTATTGTAGAAAAAGACACCGTCGAGCCAGACAGGTATCACGCAGGGCATGTACGATTTTACCTATCATTGTTAGAAGGTAGCATAGCAGGGATAAATGAGCTGGGAATCAATCGAGGAAACAGGGTCATAGACGAAGTAGCTGAGACCCAAGTGAAATACAACAAACTGCGCAAAAGGATTCATGAGTCCGAGGCCAAGCATCTGGAGATACCAAGACTGATATGAAACTAATCAATGAATGGGGGTAATTTGCTATCAAGTCTAATAAATGGCTGGAATATCTAGGGCGGGGTATGATGGAGCTGGAAGAGAAGACAAGGAAGAGAGTCTCTGACTGCCAGAATGCTGAGGGAAGCGAAGGAGGGCATCTAACAAAGGTATACCTGCTGTTGGGCATGCGCGGACTGAGGAACCTAATCGATGGATCCAGGAAGATCAAGCACGGGGAGGGTCCTTCTAGGTCCAAGTAGAGTAGATTTATTTGCTTTATTAAATGTAATAAGTCCAAGTACCATTAGTGACTTATCTTATCTTAGTGTCGTTTTAGATTTATCTATTTTTACATTAATGAAATGAGGCAATTATTGGCACTGAAATTCTCCAAATAAACTTGTCTCTAGACTTACCTCGGGCGGCACAACGAGGCTCCAAAATTAGGACGCGAATTTACATTCCCGCAATATGTGTTTAAATATTGCAGTCACTCCTTTCAGAATTCTTACTGACTTGGCTACCTTTTGTTTTTCTTTCTTTTGATATATATACGCAGTTGATATTTTGTGGGACCTCATGAGTTGAATTGTTGGTGAGGGATCATGAACCAAATTCATAATTACCACCATGTGTACATCACCGTCGCCTCCAACTTCTATACACTTCAGTGGTGCTACATGTGATAACTTTATTGGTTCTTTTCATGATTATCATAGATATACCAAAAAATTCTCATTTTTATGTCCACAATAAATATAAGGTTTCGGCTTGGGTTAGATTGTTGTAGATACATCCTCCTTGTCGGCCACTAGCACCAGATGCACCACCTCTGCCACTTCGACTATGTGCTATGAGGTGGTTAAATAGGATAGACCATGTGCTTAACATCGAGGCTCGACATCATGTCCTTATTTACAGGGATATGTTGGATCTACTAGATGATGATCATGTAAATATTTGACTAAGTACGCATGTTAATACCTCATTTGTCTCTCTTTTACTTATTGTTCTTGCGTTTAATAAATATTTCATATGGAGGCCATATAGTGATGAGCTTATAGCTAGTTTGCTAGACTATTGCTCACGAGGTAGAGCTGTGTGGATATCTGAGGTCCCATTGATATGTCTCGATATAGTCGAGCATCATTTGACCAGTAGAGTCCTGTAATAGTTTGGCCAGCAACAACATATACATGCTCATCCAAATTATCATGCCACACATTATGAGGGGGATGATCACAGTAAAGTTGAACAAGCATACTTGGCATGGCTAGAGGCCCATATAGAGGACTAGGATTAGAGGAATTTCAGGTTTCCGCCAGACCCTCTAGGTTGACGGTGATCATGAGTACATGGCTTGGTATTGTCGCATATCTCGCATTCTAATGGATAATCTCAATCATATGGAGGGTCGTTTGAATGTTCCATACGTCGGGAGGCATGAGGAATTTCTCATTGCTATTATGACAAATGAAATGAGATTTTTCCATGAAAAATAAAATTGGATCATGAGTAGTGCATGAGGAACTTTTCATTTTAATTTTCAATGAGTAGTGCCTATAGACCCCATATCGTGCGGTCCCACAGAATAAAGTTATCACATGTATAGCTCGTAGACCTAGGGTCCCATGATTATCATAGATTGTGGGATCGCACGAGTTGAAATGCTACTATTTTATATACGAAGTAGGAAAAGTGTTGATGTAGCACACTCTTAGCAGTTGAAATATGTTTATTTAAAGCACAATCATGTAGTCACTATATATATGGGTATAGTGACTACACCTCTCATGCAGATGAAGGCAGAGATTAGCCTTATGCAAGAAAGTAAAATGAATAGTAGGTGATAGCAGAGTTTCTTAGCTGGTATAAGATTTCAGTATTGCGGTTGTTGTGAAGGTTGTGACTTCGAGGCATGTATTTTCTTTATTCCTGCATCCAAAGAAAAATTGCGAGTTCTGTAAATGGGGGAGGTTGGTTCATGTCCCGCTGGATTTGCTTTACTTACTTTGCTTGGTCTGAAGACCCGTTCAAATCATTGGGGGGTAGCATTTGCTAAACAGAGTTGTTTTTGCAAGCAAGCATGCATAGTTTTCAAAGACATTGTAAAATATATTTTAAGAATTTTAGATGAACCAACGACCGTGACAAGATCCAAGACATTGCAACCTCCCATGCTATGTAATTTTGAGGGTCCTCGTCAAAATGCTTCCCCAGTTAGATGAATTGGCGTATCTATACATGCTGCGAACGACTGAACTTGCTTCGGAATTTTGAAGGTCCTCCTCAAAATTCTGCCCCAGTTTCTGATTGCAGGGGAAAATAAGATTTTTATTGTATTTTGACCGAACCCATAGGGCTGCCTACGTATCCCCTCTTAAACGGGAATCAGGTCGAGTGTAGTTCAATTTACATCATTTGAGAAAAGCATAAAGGGTTACACAGAGTATCGCTTGATTGCATCTGAGTTGATCGGTTTTGGACAAACTTCTCCGTCCATTCATGCAAGTATGATGGCTCCTCCTCTCAATACCATGTGGACCATGTAAGGACCTTTCCAATTAGGAGAGAATTTCCCTTTTACTTCTTCTTGATGAGGAAAGATTTTTTTTCAACACCAGCTGCCCCGGAGTGAACTGTCTCGGCTAGACCCTTATCTAGAAGGCTCTGGACATTCTGTTCTGATAGAGTTTCCCATGACACACTGCGTTCATCCTCTTTTTGTCTATGAGGGCTAGCTGCTCATAACGGCTCTTTATCCATTCTTCATCGCTGAGCTCGGCTTCTTGTATAATCCTCAAGGAAGGAATCTCCACTTCGCGGGAATAACAGCTTCTGTACCATAAACCAGCAAGTATGGAGTTGCACCGGTTAAAGTTCGGACTGTGGTGCGGTATCACAATAGAGCGAATGGCAGCTTCTCGTGCCATTGTTTGTAATTCTCCACCTTCTTTCTCAGGATCTTCTTGATATTCTTGTTGGAGGCTTCTACAGCTCCATTCATATGATTTCTATAGGCTATGGAATTCTTGTGCTTGATTTTGAAAGTCTCGCACATGGCCTTCATCAGGTCATTGTTCATATTAGAGGCATTGTCGGTGATGATTGATTATGAAACTCCAAATTGACAAACGATCCAGTCGCGAACAAAGTTTGCCACGACCTTCTTAGTCACTGCCTTGTAAGATGCTGCTTCGACCCATTTGGTGAAGTAATCAATAGCTACCAGGATGAATCGGTGCCCATTTGAGGCGGTGGGCTCAATTGGACCAATGACGTCCATTCCCCAAGCGGCGAATGGCCTAGATGAGCTAGTTGCATTGAGCTCATTTGGTGGTACTTTTATCATATCTGCATGTACCTGACATTGGTAGCATTTCCCAATATACTAGATGCAGTCAGTCTCCATGGTCATCCAGAAATAACCGGCCCTGAGTATCTTCTTGGCCGAGACAAAACATTCATATGCACCCAGGGATAGAAAGACTTACTCGGTACCTGCGCTCACGACATATAACCTTTAGTTTCGCAGAGACTAGGTGCCGTCACGAGACCTTATTCGAACCCTCATCCACTTGTAAGAAACATGAGGTTGGCTAATTTCTAAGTGTTATCCGCTTTGCCTTACAACATTATATTTCTTTTCAGAACAATATCAATGGAGACTTGTGCATAGGAGGGGTAAACGGGCGGAGCGGGTTGGATATGGTTTGGGTCGAAAACGGGTAATGAAAAACGGATAAATTATCCGATCTCACTCATATTTAATACGAATAAAAAACGGGTTATCCGGTGGATAATATGGGTAATCATATTATCCATGAGTTCTGCATATGATCACTTTTGGGAGAACTCTTAGTATCCAGGACCCCCAATTTGAGGCTTTACTAATGTAAAAGTTAGACCCATTGGTTACTCATTGGATAATATGGTTCTTATCCATATTTGACATACTATGGATGGTTAACTGTTTTCTTTTAATCATTTTGCTAACCCATACTTGTATAAATTGTACTCAAATTGATTTTTGTGTTTTGTCCCCTTATTTTCTCCTCCCCCACCACCTACCAAGAAAAAGAAAAAAAACACTTCAAATTTAAAGACCCTTTCCCTACACATTCATGAGGCATATTATTTGCTGTAAAATGGTGACACGCACTATCCATGGTGCTAGCTAGTAACATGTTAAAAAAAGTTTTACAAAGTTCTTATATATATCAACGATATGGGTTTGATATGTGTCCCAACATTTGTAGGTTGATCTAAAGTTTAAACTTAATTAGTTAACATCAAAGTTATAAGTACTTTGAGAATCTAAATTCGAAATTCGGTAAATGACCAAATATATCATTGTACTATGAGAAAATATTTAAATATAGTACCGATTACTTAAGAGACCTATATGGGTGTGGGTACCATGATGCAAAACCTTTTCCACGAAACACCGATCGCAGGCGATTCTGAAGACAATACTAGCTTACCCTAGTTGAGAATTTTTTTAAATATAGTAAGGGGACAAAACACAAAAATCAATTTGAGTATTAACTCTTATCAGTAGTTTTCTTCAAATCATAATTGTTTTGTGGTACATAAACAATTATGATTTGCAGATATGCTCAACTGAGTTGTGGTAGCATGGGTAGGTGCACGAAGTGTTCAACAGTGATTTTGGACAACTCTAGCGTAGTTCTTAGCATGTACGAGGACGAACGTATGTTTAAGTGAGAGAGAATGTAACGACCCGACCGGTAATTTTGAGCTCTAGCGCGTCGTTCGGTAGTTTGAGGCCATGGACAACTTCACCTCAGGTATTATGACTTGTACGCAAGGTCGGGATTGAATTTCGGGAGCTTTTGAGTTGATTTATAAAGAGAATTCTCATTTCGGAAGCTATAAGTTGGAAGGATTGGTCAGGCGGTGATTTTTGAGTAAATAACCTCAGAATGATTTGAAGGTTCCAACAGGTTCGTATGATGATTTCGGACTTGGGCGTATGTCCGGATTGGGTTTTGGATGACTCGAGAGCGTTTCGACGCCTATTAAGGAAGTTGACATTTTGAAAGAATTTCATAAATTTAGGTTGAGGTGTATTTCAATGTTATCGATATCTTTTTGGGATTCTAAGTCTGGGAATAGCTCTATATAGTGATTTTGGTATTGGGAGCATGTTCGGAAGTGTAATTGGAGGGCCGTAGGTCATTTCGGAGTCATTTGGCGAAAGTTATAAAATAGAATATTTTTAGAAAGTTTTACCGAGAGTTTGACTTTTTGATATTGGGGTCGAAATCCGATTCTGAAAATTTAAACAGCTCCATTATGTCATTTATGACTCGCATGCAAAATTTGAAATCATTCCGGATGGATTTGATATGTTTCGGCGCAAAATATAGAAGTTGGAAGATTTGAAAACTCATAATTCGATTCGATGCGCAATTCGTAATTTAGGCATTGTTTGACGTGGTTTGAAGCCTCGAATAAGTTCGTATTGTATTTTGGGACATGCTGGTATAATTGGTTAAGGTCCCGAGGGCCTCAGGTGGATTTCGCAAGGTTAACAGAATGAATTTCAGACAGAAAAAGCTGCTGTAAATTTTCTGCTGCAAAAAGCTGTTTTGGACAGCGATTGGTGCATATTTAGAAGCTTACATATCGAAATTTATAAGGAATCAGAAAATCGTCAAAAGATAAAAGTTGTAGCCCTTTGATTCTATATTTCGTAAAGCTAAACCATTCATCATTTGAACATTTGTACAGAAAGGTATGATCGATCGAATGAAAGCTAGTACAACAATTTTGCCACCAAAACAACTTTTTGCAGCAGAAAATTTACCGCAGCTTTTTCCTGTCCGAAATTTATTCTGTTAACCTTCCGAAATCCACCCGAGGCCCTCGTGACCTTAACCAATTATACCAGCATGTCCCAAAATACAATACAAACTTATTCGAGGCTTCAAACCACGTCAAACAACACCTAAATTACGAATCGCGCATCGAATCGAATTATGAGTTTTCAAATCTTCCTGAGAAAATGTTTAAATATAATCTTCGTTATACTTTGGGTCAAAATATACCTTTACCGTAATAATATTGGTTCAAATATATCCCTCTTCTGTTAATTAGTTTGTCCAAGATGAACATCCAATCCTACGTGGCACTAATATTTGATGAGGTGGATGCCACATGGCATGCCACCTCAACCCCTAACCCATTTTACCCTCCCTTCTATTTTTGTTTTCCACGACTAAAATTTCCTTCCTTTCCACCACTATTGCCACCATTACGAAAAATGTTGTATTTCACTCGTTGACCAATAAAGTTATCACATGTATAGCATACGTAAGTTGGGGATTAGTAGTACCCCATGGTAGGACCAGCACACTCTTACGTATTCTATCTAGGTAGTAACCTGCGAATATAGTCATTTGGAATAAATTGGATCATGAGTAGTGCATGAGGAACTCTTCTGTGAGAATATATATATGTATGTTTAGAAAGACTATCACCATGAGGGTTGCCCAAGAATGGGTATTGGTTACTCAAAATCTAACAGCACATGTAACAAGGTTGATGGCCCTCTCACATCGTGGTTCTACCAACGATAATGTGGCACATTTGACAATGTTGGAATATAAAGGTTAATGAGCCACTAACGGGTTGATACAATTAGAGGGAACATACTTCAGGTAACATAACCAATGTGTAAACTATAATGACCCGATCTATTGTTTTGAGCTTTAGTGCGTAATTTGGCAGTTTGAGGCCTTGAATTGCTTCACTTCATGTATTATGACTTGTATATGTGGCCGAAATTGAATTTCAAGAAGGTCAGAGATGATTTAGAAGGAAAATTCTAAATTAGGAAGCTTTAAGTTGAAAGAGTTAACCAAAGTTTGACTTCTGAATAAATAACCTTGGAATCAAAATATGAAGGTTCCAAAAGTTCGTATGATAATTTCAGACTTGGACGTATGTTCAGGTTGAGCATCGGGTCTCGGAGCATTTCGGCGCTTATTGCGGAAAGTTGGCATTTTGAAGATTTTTTAATTTCTAAAGTTTGACTTGAAGTAAACTTTGGTATTATATAATAGATAATTGATTACAAATATCTGTGATTGTAATAAATATTGTTAATAGAATAGATTCTATTTGTATCCTGCCAAGTGGTGTAGTAGGATCAATTGTTATATGAAGTTTCTATTTGTATCATGGCCCCATATAATTCTCTTAGACAGATACTGATAAGAGTTATCTAAGGAAATGATAAATTACGCACTAAGGCTCAAAACAATAGATCGGTTTGCACTGCGTAATTGAAGACCTCCTTGTTACGGCGTGCAATCCGCTCCCACTTGCCTCAAACTGCCAAATTACGCACTAAGGCTCAAAACAATAGATCGGATCGTTATAGTTTACAACAGAAAATTAAAACATTATTCTCGCTGGAAAACAATGTAGCTTACCAAAAAATTCTTATGGTTTCAGAATCACTAGGAAATAGTACTTGTGGACTCAGAAACAACGAGTAAGCTGTCCTGAAGGAATCTTGCCGAAATCTGGCTGGAATCATTTCTATTTGTATCACTGTTTGTATCACTGTCTGGACACAAACGGATATACATTTGTATCAAATATCTTTAGGTATAGAGTTTGGAAAGTTGGGTGAGACCTCTTACCTTCTTAACCTAATTAAGTGTTCCCTCAGTTTGAGTAAACTTGTGATTCGGGTAAGAAAGGTATGCTTGAGTGTATGTTTAAACATGAGAAGCTAAACTGATATGGTAATTTTTTTACCATCAGGTCATTGCGACCAGTGACAATGTTGAAGCAGTTCTAGAATATCTGGGCACACCAGTCTGCTTCAACCGACCACTCAGCAAGCTTAAACATGTGATCATACATCAGTTTTTGGGTTCAAAAACTATATTGTTTTTCGAAAGCTATTGTCTGCTCATCTTTTGTCAGGATGAGTATTGAGCACGCGAAAGCCTCTGATTCCAAGGAAGAAAGAAATATCACCACATAATTGATGTATTTTTTCCAAAGCATCTCTCAAGATTGTGTTTGATTATTTGCCAAGCGTGTCTTAAATAGTACCACTACAAGCTGGCAGTAAAGTAACATTTTTTTACCTCTTTCTTTCCTGAAGTATGTTACATGTGCAAGAAAGTGTATAGTTATCAATAGGACTATTGTAAATCGCTTAATAGAATTTATTTAACGAGTTCATCAACCACGTGCGCTCACGAGACCTTAAACGGGGAAGGGATCATGCAATGAGTAGTGCACCTGTGGGACCGCAGATGTAGTAAAGTGACTGTAGGTGCGATGATCGCTGGGAGGAAGTGAGCTTTTATTTCGGGACTTAGCCCATTCCTCTCACATTATCACTTAGTTAGGCAACTTTTGGAGCTCTTGCGGAGGAGATTTTCATCATCTATCGTGAGGTAAGTTATTTCCACTTGTTGTAAGTTAAATACATGAGTTATATATTGATTAATTATGAGTGTTGGAGTATATTGTTATTGGTTTGCATGTTGATTGATTAGTTTCATATCGTTGGGCATCAACTTGAGGTGTTAGAGGGGTGTTGGAGATGGTTATAGAATTTTGGAGCGAGGTAAGTGTATTGGTAAAAATGAGCTTCACACGTGTAACAATTTTGATGACTCAGCAATCTATGTGGAGCAATGAAATCATGACAACTGGACGGAACTTTATGAAGAGGTACGGGATAGAGAAGAACGAAACAGCATACCTACAGGGTAATCAGATACGGGAGTCTCAAACTAATTGAGAAGATGAAGAGACACGGTTACTGAATTGCAAATATGTCAACTCAGACAATGTGACATTGTTATATGACCCGTGTTGCAACACCAGTAGAAACAATGGTACAAATAGAAACTTCATATATAGGGCATGCTACCTTCTTAATATCATTGTACTATGAGATTAATACTATTTAATCTATCCTTACATGCTTTATATATGACATTGTTAATACTATTTGTATCAATATCACAACACATAACAACTTGCACCACAAGTGCCCAAATACCATAACATGCCAAAAGAATCAACAATAACAATGTTTCCATAACAAATAGCCCAGGGCTCAACCACAATTTATACAAGTGTCTCAACAATAGCAATTGAAAGTGAATAGCTCAACAAAAATGGTATTTCAACAACTTACAACTTTGCCTCAATGTGGTCCTGGCTTTTACAACTTCAACACCAAAACTCAGCGATAAGATATTTCCAGAAATAATAACTTCAAGTAAGGTAACTTAACAGTCAAATAATTAATAAGGCAATAAGAAAACAATAATTTCAACTAAGCATGTAAGGGCAGATAACAAGTAAGAGGGGGGATAAGTATTAACAATGTCAAATAAAGTATGTAAGGATAGATTAACTATGATGGATATAACATGTAATGATAATTCAAACTTCTGACACTGTTAATACTTATCCCGCGGGTGTGCAACAGGGAATGTGCCCGTCTGGAATGGTGGGAAGAATTCAAAAATAGTGGTGTAGGTACCATAATATATGAATAAGCCTAACTCTGCTAAAAATATTATAATATATGTCTCTGAATCAATTGCTAAAAACATAATAAGGAAGGGAAGTGGAGAAGCTGTGGACGCTGGACAGCTACCTCAAAATCCCGTGAAATCCGCTAACGAACAAGCAAAAACTGCTACTGCTTCAGACCGTCACCTGAATCTGTGCATAGAGGTACACATAGTCTTTATGAGTACGCCAACTCAATAGTAATGAAAAGAAATCATAGTCTGAGAAGTATAAAGAACAAACAGATACACCATTTCACAACAATCAGTAAAACATCAAGTCACCAAGTAGTATTCAACAATTTCATAAGTTCGAAATCAGTTTCCAGAAAACCTTTGAGAACAAGTAAATATCAATATATCTCAGTGAAATCCTTAGTAAAACTCAGTTTGAAAACGAAGTAAATCATAGTTCGAAAACATAGTAAAATCATCATGAAACTGCCCCTCAGGCCAAAATCATTTCTCGGAACAGATGCCCTCAGGCATTCCCTCAATCACTCAGTATAAATCATCACTCAGTATCGGCCCCGCGGGAAATCACTTATATTAACATCAATATTTATCAATTAGGTGTAGGGGAAAAGCACAATTAAGGGTTCTGTAGCACTCATATGAACATCAAATAAAGCATGTAAATATTTCTTCACGGGATATACATATCTATTTGATATTGACCCATGTTGCAGATCCTATTTGTATCACTGTCTGGAAATATGTCCGTTTGGAAAGTGAATCTATTAGACGATTTGGTTCTGTACCCGGAATAGCTTCTGGATAGCTATAACTCTCAAACGCATCAACGGTCTCTGCAACAACCAAAGCAAATCCCACCCAATTCGTATATCCAAGAAGATTCCCATCAACTATTGTTGATCATTCTCTTCTCTCTATCTGTTGCAATGATATATGGTTGTTGTTGTGCAGGTGCATCAACATTATCATCTTGATCAATATTTTGCACCTCCTCCACTTTCTCTATGATGTTTTAGACTTCAATACCATACAATATTATAAGTTAATTGTGCAGTACCCAATTTTCGAGTGCTGTCTAATAAGAAGAACCTGGTTCTTCTTAGTCTACTACTTACTACTGTTTGCGGAATAATTAAGCAGTAATAGTAAAGACACAGAGATTTTTACGTGGAAAACACCTGGCTCAAAAGGTGAAAAAACCACGACCTACTCCTCAGTAGGATTTGCTCAAACTCTTCACTAAAACTCTGAGCCAAAACGGACTTACAAAATAAACTCTTTTGTAATCCTAGGACTAACTCTAATCCTCTTTGTATCAACTAGCCTCTAGCTAATTTCTACAGATTTCAAGCTAACTCTAACTTGAACAATGTGTACCTATTACAATTTAGCTTCTAAGAAAGCTGGTAAGATACAATATTGAAACTCCTACTACGATCAACTAGACTCAATACACAAAAAATGGAACTGTTTCTTCTAGTTGAACTGTAGCCTTTGCATCGCACAACAATTCTGCTTGCAAAATATCTTGGGACTTTTGCTTCAGATCTTGATTCACTTTAGTACTTGTGCGTCACTTGTTTCATCAGTAATACATTGAGTATTTATAAAGTCCGTTTGTTGAGTCCATGATTCAATTCTGATCCAACTCTTCCTTGGTAAACGAGTTTGATTGTAACTCAACTTCCTTCCTCTATTTCTGTCCTAGCTGAAATCAACTTCTGTCATCTTTATCAGTTTGCAACCTTTTCGTATCAGAAGACATTCTCCTAGTTCTTTGATACTCAGCAATCACTGATATTTCCTAGACTTGTACGATTCTTATGCCAACTGCTTCGTTCAGATGTATCTGCTCTGATAGACCTGGTTCAACTTGTTACTATTTGTCAATCTTCAAAACCCATTTAGTGACATGGGCCAACAAATTCCCCTTTTTGATGATGACAAACTCTATGCGCATTCAACACTTTGTATATTTTTGAGCATTAATCATCAAGAACCAGGTTCATTAGGTTATAAATATCACTTTTAAAATTTTTGAACAACACAACACATCTTCCCCCTTTTGGCATCATAGAAAAGTTTCAAAATGATACTTACCAGCTATTAATTCTTACTCATGGCCAATTTAGGCAACTGCATGTGCAAACATGAATAATCAACACAAGAAACTAATAATGTAAGCTAAATCATAAATAGAGACATTTTTCAAAATACCAAGCTTTCATTGATTAACAGCGATGATCAGCACCAAAACAGATTAAAATAAAAAACAGCCAAAACATGAGCAAAATAGAATTAAAAACTGAAACAAAAGACACTTGACATTGTCCCGAACTGGGCACTTGATAGGATAGGAGAGGGTAGTTTTGGAAATTCCTAAGTCTAGGGTGGTGCAGAAGAGGCTGGATTCTTAGTTTGGAGAAGAGACAACATTTGGTGTAAGACACCCTCATTTTTCTCCTTCTCCTTGGCTAATTCAGCTTTGAGAGCATCACGCTCATTTTCCACCTCAACTAAGCGAGTCTTCAATCGAAGGATCTCCATATCCTTTTGCTCGCTTTCCTGCACCAGAGTACAGACCTTTCTGTTGACTGGTTTGCTTCCGAGATGAACCAGGTTCATCTGCCGGGGCATTGACAATATAATCACAAGACAGCAGAGTGTCCTTTCCAAAGTAATCCTTAGCAGTAGCCATCTCAGCCTTCTTTGTAGGAAATCCAAAATGAGCAAGAACTGCAGTCAGAATAAAGCCATAAGAAATTGCATGGGCCTTGGTGCCATTCACCACTCTGTCCAAAAGCTGGATGATTAAAGATGGCCAATTGATCTGCTTGCCTCTGTACAGTCACTTCATGAGTGTTAGATCCATGTAGTTGGCAATGTGCATGCGTTCTTGTCTGGGCAGCAAAAATTTAATTACAAACTCAAAGAACAGCTTGTGTTCAGGCTTCATCTCACTTTTGTACACAATCCTGGGTTCAAGCTCATCTTCATTGTTGTGATGACCCAAAAAGGGGTCATCTTATGTGAATCTAATTTTTGACTATGTTTCGAGGCCCCGAAAGCCTTCGTTAATCTCACCTCGATGTGCGTGCACAGCCCGAGCGCGTAGACGGGAAGCCTTTATGTGAAAACTTGATTAAGAGTTAAATTTATGATAATTAATTGAATAAAGTTGACTTTAGTCAACATTTTTGGTAAACGACCCGGATCCGTGATCCGACGGTCCCGGAAGGTCCGTAGAAAAATATGGGACTTGGGCGTATTCCCGGAATTGAATTCGAGGACCCAAGTCCGAGAAATGAATTTTTAAAGAAAATTGTTTTATGAAAATATTAAAGGCTTATGAAAATGAACCTTGATGTGAAACCTGTGCTGCCGGGCCCGTATTATTATTTCGGATCCCGGAACAGGTTCAATATGTGTTGTGTAAGTTATATATGGAATTTGGAAAGAAACGGACTTGAATTGATTGGTTTCAGATCAAAATGAGAAAATTGGAGTTAATGAAGTTTTGAGGATTTTTAAAGAATTTGAAATTTGGCTTGAAATGTGATTTTATGTTCCCGAGGACCGAATAAAATTCCGAGACCGGGAATAGTTCCGTTATGTCATTTATAACTTGTCTGCAAAATTTGAAGTCATTCCGAGTAGTATAGGCCGGTTCGGTGCATTGAAGTGAATTCTAGAATTTCAAGTTCTTATGTTTTGATTCTATTTGGTTTTGGGGTTGAATTCTGAGTTTCGTTGTTGTTATTCAGGTTTCGGAAGTTCGAGCGAGTCCATATCATGAATACAGACTTGCCGGTGCTTTTGGACGTGGTCCCGAGGGGCTCAGGTGTGTTTTAGACCCCCGGGAGCTAAGTTGGAAAAACCAGAATTTCTGCTATCTGGTTTCCTTCTCTGCGATCGTAGAAGGTGGGTTGCGATTGCGGAGAAGGATTTTGCTGGGCTGTCGATTGTTCTCTGCGATCGCAGCTTCCCCTTTGCAATTGCAGAGGTCTGGGTTCCACACCTTCGCGATCGCAGCTTTTCATAGCCATCGCATAGAGTCGCGTCTGGGCCAGGTGAGTTTGTTCTTCGCGATCGAAGGACCTCTGCCCCGATCGCAGAGGTCTGGCCAGTTGGCCTTCATGATCGCAGGACCTCTGCCGCGATCGCAGAGGTCTGGCCAGTTGGCCTTCGCGATCGCATGCCCCTTGTCGCGATCGCAGTTAAGGAATCCCTGGGCAGTTTTATAAAATACGGGACTTAGCATTTTTCCTCCATTTTCATCTTCCTCCTCAAGTTTTTAGAGAGCTCTTCAAGGGACCTTCCACCACTGTTATTGAGGTAAGTAAATTCCATAGTTTTACTAGTTTCAAACATTAATTCTTAGTTAAATTCACTATTAAATTATCTAAAACCATAGAATTAGGTAGTAATTTTAGGGTTCTTGAGGATTTTGTGATTATCCGTTTTAGGCCATGAATTTAAGTAGAAATCACACATTAATGATCTTTAGGCTATGGCTGAGTGACCCCTTCAAGAATTTTCGGAATTTGAACATGCGGGACCGGGGTTGGAATTTGGAAATTCTTCAAGAATAGCGATTTTAGTAAAATAACTAGGGTAATTTCCCGCATTATGCATGCATTGATGTTATTGTATACCTTTTGGCTAGTTGCGAGTCCTCGGGTATAGAGTTCTAATTTTCGGGCGCAAATTGTGGTCCGAGGGTTAGATTCGACACGAGGTGAGTCTCCTTTCTAACCTTGTAAGAGGGAATTGTCCCCATAGGAGATGTATATAATATGTGTAAATTGTTTGGGGGCTACGTACGCGCCAAGTGATGAGAGTCCGTACGTAGCGGCTATTATTGTTATGTCCGGGTAGTTAGGCCCACATCATGCCTTGTATGCTTTCTCGTAATGCCTTATATACTTTTCTCGTAATGCTTGATATGTATTCCTTGTAATGCTTATATGATATATTGTGACACCATATGTACTATGAGATAATGTTTTGTATAGTGTTGTTCCTCTGAGGCTTTATGGAAAATTGTTGAATGGCAAGGAATTTGTTATGGAAAGTAAGTATTGTAAGATATTGGGATCGGACCGTACGCCACGGCAGGTTTGAGAGTGATTATGTCTATATGGGATCGGGCCGTACGCTACGGCAGTGTTGAGAAATTGTGAAATATATGGGATCGGGCCGTACGCCACGACAATGTTGAGGAATATTTGAAATATATGGGATCGGGCCGTACGCCACAGTGGTGTTGAGGAATAATTGTGATATACACATGGGATCGGGCCGTACGCCACGACGAGTTTAGAAGGTACCTTATTGGAGCGGGCCGTACGCCACGACGGATCTAAAAATTTGTGATTATTGTTTCATTCGGTGGTCTTACCCTTGAAAGTGCTTTATTATTTAGTTCAGCAATTGTTTGGATTTCTGCTCTTTATATATATACTTGCTGCTTATTTTCCTGACATGCCTACTGTATTTCATTATATTCCATCATATGTTATTACTGTTGGACCTTAGTGAGTATCAAGTCGACCTCTCATCTTTACTTCTTCGAGTTTAGGCGGGATACTCACTGGGTACATATTTATTTAATATGTACTCATGCTGCACTTTCTTTTCTTTTCTGTACTTGACTGTACAGGTCCGGAGGCTGGTACGTCTGATTATCAGGCCGGTGCTAGATATTGATAGCGTGGTCATACTTCAAGGTGGGTTGTTTTCCCGGCGACTTCCTAGCAGCACCTTGGAGTTCTTTTGTTATATTCTCTTCCATTTAATTCAGACTGAGACTCTGTATATTGTAGTCATTGTATATTCAGTAGTTGCCCATGACACCCGTGACACTAGTTTCTGGCACACACGCGTGGTGTATATATATTTTTGGTTTGGGTTGAACATGCATGCATATGCTTTATTTCCATGTCAAGCTATCATCATGTTTAACTGTTTAAAATTTGTAAATGTTGACTTGTTTAATTAGATGGGAAGGGTAACACTTAGTGTAATTTGTGTTGGCTTGCCTAACTCTGTCGTTGGGCGCCATCACGACCCGGATTAGGATTCTGGGTCGTGACAGATTCACAGACTTTAGGAGGTAAAAGGTGATTTCAGGCATCGTTTTGAAAGATCATAAAAGATCTCAGACGATTAGAGTTTTCATCTTTGAGTCTAGGGTTAAGCTTTGAGGATTTTGAATTTGTTAGGTGGAGACACAAGTGCGTTAAATCCATAGATAAACACAATTTAATAATATACAAGTAAAGTGTACCGAGGTTAAGAAAACCATAAACAAATAATAGAACATCCCAAAACCAGGTGTAACAAGTGCATGAGTATTTACCAAGGAATATAACAATAATACAACATTCGTCCAGAATGTAAATAAGATAGGATAAATAAATAGTACGATGCAGACTTTATGGGCTAAGATACGTAGGCTGGAGTGCGACTTACTATAAATTCTTCTCAGCAACTGCGCCCACGCGCCAAAAGGACCACCAATTGAACCTGTCAAATCCTGCACATTTAGTGAAAAATTGTAGCATGAGTATGTAAATCAACGCGTACCTTTTAAGTATCTAACCTAACCTCGCAGAAGTAGTGACAGGGGGTCAACATAGACTCTTACTAGGGGTCCAATAAAGCAATGGAATAATGCATATGCAGATGTGAAGCACAAAAATATAATGGGGTAAATCTGTAAGTTACCTTAGTTTCCAAATATTTCTTTTAAAGAATGAATTTCTCAGTCTCATATTCTATCTCAACAACTCCAATGTATACTGTGCCAGTATCAAACTAATAATAAATACCATATAAAATACTCGGCATCACTGGAAAGATAATCGTGTGAATTTTCAGACTGCCAGCAATATAACACACGATTATTTCGAGGTCATTCAGCCTGATCTAGTATAATGTGTACACAGTTAAAGGTCGACCAACACGAACCATATATGCATCTATTATACTGGCGAGTGATTTGGCCCGATCCACAAGAAAGGAAACGAATTATCGAATTACGAGACACGTGCTTACAATACAGTACATGAGCATAAAGTAATATAACCTTTACTGTTTCTCAAGTAACTCGTCAACAACTCAAGGTGATAAGGCTCAACCTAATATATATATATATATATATATT
>ML248261.1:0-32481 GCA_005239495.1 Nicotiana undulata | reverse complement strand
TATATATATATATATATATATATATATATATATATATATATATATATATATATATATATATATATATTTCTTAATCAATTTAAATTATAAATTCAATTATTTAAGCCAAAATAATGAGTTTCAATAATTTAAATATTACATGATAAAGTCATAAGGCTAACCAGACATAAACATGATTTAGCTACGAAACGGACTATCATCACCTCGTGCGTACATAGCACCAACAACGATTAGCACGTAACAATTACAACACCTAGGGGGTAGTTTCCCCCTCACAAAGTTTGACATGAGACTTAGCTCGCTCCAAAGTTTCATAACCAACTCCAACGCCTCTCTAACAGCTCATCACAAAGCCAAATGTTCTGAAACTAGTCAAACAATGTGCAAATCAATTAAAATATACTCCAATGCTTTCAATTTAACAATTTATAATGATTCCCAACTCCACTCAAAGGTCAAAAAAATCAACCCTCAGGCCCACGTGCCCGGATTCCGAAAATTATTGAAGATAAACTTAACCCATAAAACCATGAACTAAAATATATAATTATTCCTAAATCCATGTCCAATTTCGTGGTAAAAGTCCAAAAATACCAATTTGTAGGTTTATTTCAATATCTCACAATTTTTACAAACTTCAATGTTTAAATCCTCGTCGAATCCATGTAGTTTGCTAAGAATTTGCGGGAATTACTTACCTTGAAATAGATAATGAAAATATCCCCTTGAAGATCTCCAAATATTGCCCAAACTAAGAGAAAAATGTGCAAAATTCCAATTTAAATCAATCTGCCCATGCCCCGTCCTTCATCGCGATCGCGAAGACAAAAAGTCACTGCCTCAAAATTTACTCTACGTGTTCGCGGCCTTCGTGTCACATTCTTGAATCCTACTAACCCCTGCCCTAAGCATTATTGTAAGCGCCGAGTTCGTGAAGGATTAACGGCTCCAGGGTCTAGCTCTTGTTCCTTCCCCGCGTTCGTGACCACCATGTCGCGTTCGCGTAGGTTCCTCAATCATTCTCTTCGTTTGTTACCTCTGTGTCACATTTGCAATGAGCTATTTCAGCAGCCTTAGAAATCCTTCTTGGAGAATGCGTGAATTCCTTCGTGTTCGCGAAGAACAAAACAAGACACCAACAACTAGCAATAGCAAATCATCTAAACTTGGTCCGAAACAATCCCGAAACACACCCGAAGCCCTTGGGACCCCGTGCAATCACCCCAACCAGTTCCATAACATAACAAAGACTTGCTCGAGACCTCAAATCATACCAAACAATAACAAAACTATGAATCGACGATCGAAACCTTCTTTAAACTTTCAAACTTTGCCGAATGCGTCCGAATTTCACTTAAACATCCCTGAATGACGCCCAATTTTGCGTGCAAGTAACAAATCACAATACGAACTTATTCCTAGGCTGGAAACCCCAAATGGACATCCATAACACCAAAATTCATATCAAATCAAACTTTAGAAATTCTTAAACTTTATAAATGCCAACATTCCATAATAAGCGCCGAAATGCTCCCGAACCACCCGATACTCAACCAGAACGTACGCCTAAGTCTGAAATTATCATACGAACCTATTAGAACCTTCAAATCCCGATTTTGAGGTCATTTACCCAAAAGTCAGACATTAGTCAATTCTTCCAACTTAATGCTTTGAAATTTAGAATTGTCCTTCCAAAACAACTTCAATTTTCCTGCAATTCAATTCCGCCCACATGTACAAGTCATAATACATGAAGTGAAGTTACCCAAGGCCTCAAATCACTGAACGACGCGCTAGAGGTCAGAACGACTGGTCGAGTCGTTACATTCTCCCTACTTAAACATACATTGGTACTCGAGCGTGCCAAGACTGTTCCGAAGTTGTCAAACAATCACCATTCAACACGTCGTGCACCTACCCTTTCCACCCGAACCCAGTTGAGCATATTAGCTCAAGTCGGATTGACTATCCTCCCTTTTATTAAGTCAATAATGTCACATCCCAATTTCGGAGTCGTGATGGTGCCTGTCGTGGAACCAGGCAAGCCACCTGTTTTATCTAAGCTAAATGCAATTACTAGTAAAATATAATTTTTAACAAGTCTGCGGATAATAATAATAATAAATATGAAGTTTGAAACAATATCTGAAACAAAAATTTAAGTTCTACAACACCGGATCTAGTGTCACTCAGTCACGAGCTACTACAACATAAGAATGTCAAGATACGGGAATAGACAACATAGTCTATAAAAGTAAAGTCCAAAAGGAAGATAAAGAGGGAGAAGATGAGGCTGCGATCGCCAGCTGCTACCTCGAAGACTCCAAAAGAAACTCTAACAGCAAATCCGCAACCGCTAACGAGTCCCGATGAACCTGGATGGGCTGAGAGGTAGTGATGGACTAAACCACAATAATTGTAATCATTAGCGTACAAAATTTTAGACATGTTCACAGTTTATCAGAAAATAACAATAGAATATGCCAGGTATATCTCAATATGCTCTACATGCCAACATATCAACAGTGTGGAAATGTACATAGTGCTCATAACTCTCCCACAGAAGTCCACTCAGTACTATATATGGCTCTCAGGCCCAGGGAAGATCCATCCCAGAATATGCATAAACACCGATGATCGTAGTCACTCAGTACTGAAGAAAGAGGCCAATCTAGCCCCACGGAGAAGATTCATCTTCTGAATACAACACTCGAACAAGATCCATGTCCAGGGACGATCCGTCCCTCACATATATCAACTTCGGACAAGATCCATGTCCAGGGAAGATCCATCCCTCACATATATCAACTTCGGACAATATCAATGTCCAGGGAAGATCTATCCCTCAATATCAATGTGCTCACTGGGGGTATAAAGACTCCGGAGGGGATCCTATAAGCCCAAGCGCCATATCAAACCAACGAAGGCATGATTACAGTATCGCCGCGGTGTGAAGTCCGATCTCATAACAGTCTCAATAATAGGCCCTCGGCCTCACTCAGTCATTACTTTTCCAATCTCACTCATATGGCTCACATATGTATAAATAAGCCGAAACAATGATAAATATGCATATAATCAACAATTTCTAAGATTGAGGCATGAAATGATATGCTATAACATGACTGAGTATATGAAATAAAATAATCACAAGAGGAGACAGTAATAGACTACCACTCGGGTCCCAGCATGTTCGGCATGAAGCCTTTGCATTTATACTTAGCATGATTTCTAGCAGGTTCACGTTTACCACATAATAGAAGTGCGGAAATCAATCTGTAATAGCTACTAGACGGTGCCATGGGATGAGCCAGGCCATGAATCACTCGGTGCACGCTCGCACGCCTGTCACTTGGCATGTGCATCACCTTCATTATAGTAATACATCATATAGTTCGTGGTTTCGAACCCTCAGAACCAAGTTTGGAAACGTTACTTACCTCAAAACCGGCTAAAATACTACTCTGCAATGCCCTTGCTTCTAAATTCGGCCTTTGAGAGCTCCAAATCTACCAAGAATCAGATTTATACCATTATAATATGCCAAGAAAGGAAACCCAATCGAAATTTATCAAAAATACAAAAAATTCCCGAAATTGATCAAACCCGGCCCCCGGGCCCATGTTTCGGAACTCGACAAAATTTACACCAAAATGATCCTCATCCTCTCACGAGTCTATATATATCCAGAACACTGAAATCAGAGTCCGAATGAGCCCTCAAATCCCCATTAGAAGGTCTCTTAATCTCAAGCCCTAATTACCCTTTTTATGCTGATTTTCCCCAAATTATCATCACCAATTAGGTCCTGAATCACATATAATTGAGTTAGAAAGTCCAAAAACCTTACCTCAATGAAGAACTATCGTCTCCCTCTTCACAAACCCTCCAAAAGATTGAAAGTCGTATGAAAAATGGTGAGAAGAAGACCAAAATTCGCTAAGTCCAACTTATATACCTTCTGCCTAGGCTTTTCGCACCTGCGGTCCACCATCTCGCGCCTGCGGACTGCACCTGCGGTCAAATGTACCGCACCTGCGACTTTTCATTAAGCGGACCCAAACTCGCACCTGCGGCATGCAGATGTGTCAAAATCAACCGCTTCTGCAGTTCTTCCCCCTAGGGTCACAAACCGCACCTGCGACCACTCTTGCCGCTTATGCGGCTCGCACTTGCTGTCCAATATCCGCAGGTGCGGAAATGACAGCAACACCAACTTCAGCAGCAAAACTAAACTTCCAAACTTCCCGTTGATCATCCGAAACCATCCCGAGCCCCTCGGGACCCCAACCAAACATACCAACACATCCCATAACCTCATTCAAACTTAGTCGAGCCTTCGAAACACCAAAAACAACGCAAAACTACCAAAATCACATCAAATTCAAGACTATGAACTTTGAAATTCCCAAATTCCATCAACGATGCTGAAACCAGCCAAAACACCTCTGATTGACCTGAAAACTTGCACACATATCCAAAATGGCATTACAAACCTGCTCCAACTTCCGGAATTCCATTCCGACCCCCTAGCCTATTTTCCACTACTAGTCAAAAATTGCCGAAATCTAATTTTCGCCAATTAAAGGCTTATTCTACACTGTATATCAAAATTACATTCCGAACACACTCATAAGCCCTAAGTCACCTAACAAAGCTATATGAGCCATAAAATACACATTCCGATGTCTTTTACCAAGAAGTTAACTCCCAATTGACTTTTCCAACTATAAGGTTACTTAAAGAGACTAAGTGTCTCAATTCTCTCTACAACCACTCCGAACCCGAACCACCCGACTCCAACACATCATAACCAACTAAAAAATACATAACAAGGCATAAATAGGAATAACTGTGAAAATTCTACAGAACGACAGGCCGGGTCGTTACATTCTCCCACTCTTAAACAAACATTCGTCCTCGAACGTGCCTAGAGATGTTCCAAACATCACATAAATTGCTGTGTAACATACCATGCATATATTCGGAGGTGATCCCACGTTACCCTACTCCATATAGGTCCAATCACACAACAAAATTGAAATTTCGAAATCCAATCCTGACCCATAAACCTTAGAACCAAATTTCCACTTTTGAAATAATGTACAAGATAAAAATTCCACGACTATAAACTGAACGAGTCTGAAAATGTTGTATCGAGCAATATCCGTAACCCAAGATGTAGTCACATAATATACAGCATGCCTCAAATGCCCATAGTGATGCCTCCTAATCCCAATAGCTGCTCAGAACAACCCAATACCGGTACATAACCTTTTATCAAGCAATGCCTCGCTCTAACACTTTTATATTCTGTCGATGATGAACGAAACACGTAGAAACTAGCAACCATTCTTCTGGTCAACTAGTCATAGGGCTCCCCCTTTCTTTGACAGGAACTATGTCAAATTTCAAAGCCAACTTCCCATATCATCCTTCCAACCATGCTAGTAGTAATCATTCTAGGTCTAATGACCTCTTCTCATCCCAAAATGACCACTCTGATGACATGACACAATAAATGTAATTCAAAGCCATAACCTGTGCAGCTCGTGCACTCAATAGCAACATCCCATGAACCCAAATCATAGAACAGATTCACATGAGAGGACTATTCTGCCATTAACAATTACCATCACAACGCCATGCTAAAGGCCGGGCACACATCGTAAAAATCAAAACACACGAACCTGACACCACTGATCATACCTCCACATAACTCCGGTACAATGCGTGATCCCAACCAACCGCTGGTCCACCTGAACCACTTCAAGCCACCTCGCTCGAAATCAATAACCATGCATAACTTGACATCAAGTACTCAAAGTGCATTGCCATAACATCGGGGAAAATCGGACGATACCCTGCCACACAAACCCGAAAGGACATAACCAATACGCCTCAATCCCGTAACACCCAATTACTTACCTCTCTCAAATCCCACTAACAAATCCCAATTAGATATGCACCATATGTGCCTATAACCAACAATCACGACTCCTCGCAACACCGAAGGGTAACTCATAGATCACTCCAGAACATGAATAACTCAATGACAATTGAATGGTACATCCTTCAACAATAGCAATTCGGAGTCAACAATACCGACCCGATGCAAAACATACACCCATACTGGATTTATTAATAACCCTAAATCGATTCTGGTCACTCACCACAGATAGATAATTCTCCGAATGTTCACAATGACTGAATCATGGCATTTACTAACATCTGAATAGCTTTGCTCGCATCTTCACACTTCAGAACCAGAAAACAATCTGTCTATGAGAACTTTCAGTCTCGAAGTCCATGAAGCGCGCGAGTCACCATACCTGATCCCAACTCCAGCGCTCGAATATACAACATACCTCTAATGCTAAACCATTCCACAAAGAGTACTTCGAAAATTCTTTTGTGTCGCCAAGCAACCTTGAATATCAGCAGTTGACCCAACAAGAGAGCGTCGTGATACCAACGAAGCACCCTTAACTTCCATGCATTGCCCTTCCTGAAATGTATAACCTCATCACGTCACCCCAATAGTGATACCAATGATCTAGTCATCTGAAACTTCCAATGCTGCCTAAGAATTTTGACCTTCCTCCCCGAACTAAACTGTGACCTCACATATGCAAATCTCACCTCTTCACAACATACCGCATACGCTATGCCTTTCTATGATAAATATGAGAACATCCTGATCCCTTCCGAGCCACAAGCTACTACGTACCCCACTAGCCAAGAACTTTTCGTCTAATCCCATTTAGAAGCAAAATAACCATACATCACCTGTACCTCATGCCAGAAGAAAATATACATATCCAACCGTGGTAGAAACCATCAAGAACTATCATAACCTCGTTGCACAACACCAACCGTCAGGACTGAATCCTCCTAACTCAACCAGCTACGCAGGTCAGTAAAACCTAAGAGCATTGCTAAGAAATACCTGTAAAAACTTATTACCTCATAAGAACCCAAATGCCTAATGATTCCCCTTACCATGCCGATCCGACCTACTACCAAACTGTCCTATAAATCCCAGTTCCTTCTAATTTACCTTCAAATTGATACCTCTCCTTGCCCAATTACCGCAATTCTCAACCCAGACTCACCACATGATACCCACGCATAAAATCATACCGTCTAAGGCTCATAAGGCGCTGAATACGCTCTCAAATAACCCCAAAAGCACCACATTCAAAATACTTACCCTAAAGAGGCTTCCCGCGAATCTAAAGTCATCACCTTCACTTCCCAGATACCGATATGTAGAATCCACAGTGATATAGAAATGCCACAAGTATTGACACCCTCCAACCTAAATCTCATATTCTAACCAAATGAACATCTTGAAGATCCCCAATTGTTACATATAACCTTGAATCCATCAGACCCATCATCGAGAGCTATCCACCCTGCTCAAATCTCAATTAAACTGATCAAACGGACCGAACGACCTGGCCCCATTTTCACACCAACATCCTAGGAAGTAATCCACACACTTGAAACAACAAGCAAATTCATACATTGCACAGACTACACCTTTTTCAATTGCAACTCAATTGGGCAATATACCCATCTACCTATAGAGTACATTACAACCTATATCGAAGAATTGTCTATTACTCGAGTCATTCCCGGACTCTACCTCTACGAGTCACAACTGATTCACCAATATCCCTTGAACCGAAACTAACACAACACACAAATTGTGCGACCAAATTATCATTAAAAGACTCCCTCACTTGGCTCAAAGCTAAAGATCAAGGCAACCAATAACTCATAATGCACATACGCTATCACGCCACAATGCCGCCGTGAGATTCGACTAAATCCTTCATAAGCTCATACAACACCATCTATCTAATGTGTCCAATCATCTGCAAACCTAGCATTCTCCACTATAGTAGTCATGCTAAATTCCACAAGCAATCTAGACTCAAATTGCAACATATATCAAATACTGATAAATAGTACTTGCTACAAAACCACCTGAGGATAACACAACCTCAGTACACCCCGCAGGAGATCACCCCATTTGCTTAACCTCAAACTGATATCATCTCTATATTCTTCCAAAATAATAGCTATTACTCAATCACTTTACCTTTCTACATTAAAACACAACCAATGAATATCCTCGAGGCATCAAGATACGGGGTATGAAAACCTGAAGCTGATGGCGGAACTAACACAGGAGTGTGGTCAAGGAAATCTTGAGCTTCTGGAATCTCTTCCCACTCTTTTTGACCACATGGATACCCTCGATGGACACCATGTGTCCCAAGAATGCTACTGAACTGAGCCAAAACTCACACTTGGAGAACTTTGTATAGAGCTTCTCCTCCCTGAATCCTTATAATACCATCCTCAACTAGTGAGTATGCTACCTCTAGCTACGAGAGTACGCCAGGATGCCGTCAGTGAATACAATAACAAAGAAGATCCAACACAGCTGAAACACACCGTTAATCAAATACATGAACGTTGCTGGTGCATCGATCAACCCAAGGACACAACCAGAAATTTAGAATATACATGAAAATCCACCTCACTCTACAACTAAGCTACACGAGAGGCCCTTCAATACACTCACAACTCGAGGTCATATTCCAACTCAAGACAGAAGTCAAATGCTTAATAGTTATTGCTATATCTCCCGCAGATTCATTTTGTCACACCCAAACAACCTGAACACATCTAAACATCATATCACACTCACCATGAAGTCATCTAGTCACCAAATCCCATCAATAAGAACACAAACGGACATATAAGTTCCCAAATGCACGTGCTCACACAAACAAAATCTCAGCACTCCAGCCACAGATAAAATTCGGCCTTAAGTCCTCCAGATTGCCCCATTATCAATATACTAAAAATCATATCTCGCCCATGGGAATCACAAGTCGTGGATACATAGATGATATTGAGCGCTCGTGTGAACATTCAAATACATGAATTACGCTTTTGAACGAATAGATGGATTTGCACAACAAGAATTCAAGAATGTGAGATTTTTCCTAAGGGTTCTGTAGCCTCTCAAAGATAAGTACAGGCGTCTCCGTACTGATTCGCAAGACTTTACTAAACCTGCTCATGACTGGTGAGACCTATTCAACATAGAGCTCTGATACCAACTTGTCACGATCTATTTCTAGAGTCGTGATGGCGCCTGTCGTGGAACCAGGAAAGCCACCCATTTTATCTAAGATAAATGCAATTACCAGTAAAATATCATATTTTAACAAGTCTGCGGATAATAATAATAAAAAATCCGAAGTTTGAAACAATATCTAAAATAAAAATTTAAGTTCTACAACTCCGGATCTAGTGTCACTCAGTCACGAGCTACTACAACATAAGAATGTCAAGATACGGGAATAAACAACATAGTCAGTAAAAGTAAAGTGCAAAAGGAAGATAAAGAGGGAGAAGACGAGGTTGCGATCGCCATCTGCTACCTTGAAGACTCCAAAAGAAACTCTAACAGCAAATCCGCAACCGCTACCAGGTCTTGATGAACATGGATCTTCACACAAGGTGCAAGGGGTAACGTGAGTACATCATCTCAGAAGTAACGAACCCAAACTATGGGTTGAGAGGTAGTGACAGACTAAATCTCAATATTTGTAATCATTAGCGTACAAAAATTTAGACATCTTCACAGTTTATCAGACAATAACAATAGAATACGCCAGGTATATCTCAATATGCTCTACATGCCAACATATCAACAGTGTGGAAATGCACATAGTGCTCACAACTCTCCCACAAAAGTCCACTCAGTACTATATATGGCTCTTACGCCCAGGGAAGATCCATCCTAGAATATGCATAAACACTGGTAACCCTAGTCACTCAGTATTGAGGAAAAAGGCCAATCCATCCCCTCGGAGAAGATCCATCTCCGGAATACAACACTCAGACAAGATCCATGTCGAGGGACGATCCATCCCTCACATATATCATCTTCAGACAAGATCCATGTCTAGGGAAGATCCATCCCTCATTATCAATGTGCTCACTAGGGGTGTAAAGACTCTGGAGGGGCTCCTATAAGCCCAAGCGCTATATCAAACCAACGAAGGCATGATTACAGTATCGTTGCGGTGCGCAATCCGATCTCATAACAGTCTCAATAACAGGCCCTCGACTTCACTCAGTCATTACCTTTCCAGTCTCACTAATATGGCTCACAGATGTATAAATCAGCCCAAACAATGATAAATATGCATATAATCAACAATTTCTGAGACTGAGGCATGAAATGATATGCGATAACAGAACTGAGTATATGAAATCAAATAATCACAAGATGAGACAATAATAGACTACCACTCACGTCTCAGCATGTTCGGCGTGAAGTCTTTGCATTTATACTTAACATGATTTTTAACAGGTTCACGTTTAACACATAATAGAAGCGCGGACATCAATCCGTAATAACTACTAAACGGTGCCATGGGATGAGCCATGCCCCGAATCACTCGGTGCACGCCCGCACGCCCGTCACTTGGCATGTTTTTCACCTTCATTATAGTCATATATCATATAGTTTTGGGTTTCGAACCCTAAGAACCATGTTTGGAAACATTACATACCTCAAAACCGGCTAAAATACTACTTCACAGTGCCCTTCCCTATAAATTCGGCCTCCGAGAGCTCCAAACCTACAATGAATCAGATTTATACCATTATAATATGCCAAGGAAGGAAACCCAATAGAAATTTATCAAAAATACAAAAAAATCCCGAAATTGGTAAAACCTGACCCCGGGCCCACGATTCGGAAATCGATAATATTTACCCTAAGGCTCATTTGCGATATAAATGAGGAAGATCTAAAAACCTTCGTCCAGAGTTGGCCAAGGCTCGTGAATACGAGGATGAGCTGGAGAATCATGTAACCATGACTCAGCTGCAACAAAAGGTAGAGATGCTGGAGCGGCTTCGAAGTTAGGTCAATCAAGTCAACGCCGAGTGAAACAAGTGGAAAGGGAAGATGGACATCCTGGGTGCGGTAAAAGAAGATGCACTGGCAAGAGCATCTGCAATCGAGATCTAACTTCAGAATGCCCAAGAGAGTAGTTCAGTCCAGGCTGGAAGAATTGTAGAGCTCGAGGACGGTCTGACAAAGGCCGAGGCTGAAGTTGTGGAAGCCCAGGCCGAAGCCAAGAACATACAGATCAAAGCTAAAAAAATGGTGGCCATCTACTTGAAGGATATCGCAACTGATCAAGAGAAGTTGCTGCTCGAGAGACACGGAGTAATGACTACGCCAGGTGCTTATCTCGGAGGGAACTCTCGAGGCGATCCATGACAGGGGCTTCGATCTTTCCGAAGAGATAAAACAAGCTAAGGTAGATGAAGCCGATGCCAAATTTGTTCTTACCTCTGACGATGATGATGATGTTGAAGAGGAACAGAGTGGGTTCAGAGGTGAAGAGTAGATCGAAGGAAAGGTTACTCCCGAGGAAGAGCCTGGCCTCGAGGGAGATACACACCCGAGGGAAGGAACGAGTCGATGGGGGTAGGGTATGTCCCCCGCATAGATAGGAACTTTCTTTTGTACTCTTCCTCTTTCTTTTTTGTTCAACTTTCTGTAATACCCCTTGTATATATAAAAAGGAAGATTTTCTTTCATTTCTTTCTTAGTTTTTGATTTTCTGCAAATTTTTCTTCGTTTTTGTCGTATGCAGAATTGATTTTTAATGTCGTAGATTTCAATAATTAGGTTAGCATCTACTCAAATTCGGGGTAAGATAAACCCTTAGGTTTATTGATAGAATACCTCTTAAGGATTTACCCTCGATCTAAGCTTTAAGTTGGTTTGACGCGAGCTCGAGGTGATGGGACTCTTGAGTCCGGGCTGAGAGGGAGTAAGGTCTCCAACTTTATACACTTTGGCCCTTATGCTCTTTAATATTGGCCCTTATGCTCTTTTAGGTCGGCCCTTAGGCACTTTAGGTAGGGCCAATTCAGCCTCCAAAACGACTATAATTTTCCCTTCTTTTCGGCTAAAAGACTTAGTGAAAATTTTGGTATGCTTTAGCATGTGTTATTTGGACCCGTTGGGTTTTCGAAGGTTCAATCGATTGGAACCTCATTCGTAATTTGTTGTGTAACGATAATTGACTACCTCTTGAGGTATTTTTCAAAGGCTAATGTTATCGAAGCCTCTAATTTACTCGAGGGCTAGTTTTATCGAAGCCCCTTATCTTTTTCTTTTGCCGATGGTAGCTTGATTTAACCGGTTTTTCAAATTGTTCGATGGCCTTTAATTCTATGGCAGAAGTCGAACGTCTCTGAGTTGCATTATTCCGACGGTAGCCTCTTTTGTATGATCGTAGTCTTTAATATGGTCGTAGCCTTTAGTGTGGCTGTAGACTTTGGCTATGTCTTTTGGAATTGTTTCCCGATAAGCTTTCGAACTTGTTCGAAAGGTTTTAGTCCCTAAGTATGATGTCCTTGGACTTTATATCGAGGTACTATCTTGTTCGAAAGTTTTTAGTCCCAAAGTATGATGGCCTTTGCCTTTATATCAAAGGAATGTCTTATTCGAAAGGTTTTAGTCCTCGAATATGATGTACTTGGCATTTATATCGAGGGGATGCCTCTGTGAGGTCTTATTAGTTTGAGTTTTCGATGGCTCGGAAGTGTTGATCGTCGATGGCAGTCCCCGAGTATTCGGGGTGCATTTGCGTTCTGGATCTTGGGCCATTTCTCATTGAATTATAAGTATGAAGCGTTGGATTATAAGTATGAATCTCGTATAATAGAGACTTCTTTTAGACACAAAGTGTTTTGATATAACAAGAATGCTTCTTCAAATAATTGATACATGCGTACATGTTTTACAGTTGGGGGATCGACTATTCCACGTGAACACGGTTCATTCGATTGTTTGGCCCATTAAAAAGTTCTCCTATCGAAGCCCTCTTTGGCATGAAGTGTTTTCTTTGAAAATACAACCTCCGAGGGTAATGCCCCCCAGTATTCGGGGTTGATTGAAAAGAAGCTTTGGATACTTCCTGTTGCGGCGCGCAACCCGATCCCACCGTACAACTCACATTCCACCCTTATTACTTCGTGTTGCGGCGCGCAACCCGATCCCACCGGACAATCACATTTCATAGCAAGAACAACAACCCACAATTCAATCACAAGGCTTCATATCATCAAGAGTATAATTTCATACCAACCAAACAAACATGTGTTCACCATAGTCTTTATCCATCAATAATTCAATCACAAGGATTCCGATCAACAAGAATATAAATTCATTACGACCAACAATCCGTATGAAATCAAGCCACAATAAACCTTGTCAAACAATGAGTCATACCCGATATTTCCATGGTCATTTAGTTCAATTAAATCAATTCACATCTCCTTTTCATCACTTGTTACACAACCCTTAGCACTTAGATACATTCACGCATTTGGGTTCTTTACCAATTTTTTTATACCAACATATTCAAGCATTTAACGAACCTTGCACATGATAGAACAATCACAAGGAAATCACCTTTTGCAATTTCAATTAACATGGTAATCGACTAAGAGAATCAGAGAATTAAATCTTACACCTCAATACTTCAAACAATCAATTCAGATATACTCAGCAAGAAACCCATACCGAATGCTCGGACACCAACAAGGTGACTCTACGAAGATTAAAGTGAGCCATACATACCTCGAGTCGAATTTTCCTTTTAATTTTTATCATAATTCACTGAACCGTCTAACACCGTCAATCTATTCCACAATGTGACATATTTTACTTAGAATTATGAATCTTGATTTCAATTGAGCATTTTATCAAACACTAGGTGACCCTCCCTTAGAACTAATGCCCTTTTTGTGAATAATTACCCAAATTTGTTTTCCCTTTACTAGATTTTGTAGTTTAACTCACATGCATGCAAGGTCTCAACTTTCATTTTCAAGAACCAACATATGTGTGTTTTATTCTTAACCAAAATCTGAGAAACTGGGGAAATAGGGTGAAGACTTACCTCTTGTGAAGAAGAAGGTGAAGATTACTCGATAATTTCTGGGCCTGAGTGATGTTTGAAGAATCAATTTGAGGAAGATGGGGACTTCTCTCTCTAGAACCCACTCTCACTTCTCTCTATTTTGTTCAGATAAATGTTAAAATGAAAGGGGGTAAGTGTTTTAATGAACTGGGGGTCGGGTACAAAAATTAGAATTTAGAGGCACCGAAGCAGAAATGCTGTCAGGAATGCGATCACATTCTCGTTATGCGGTCCGCATTCCTGTTACATAATTGGCCCTTAAATGGGAAAATATTGGAAAACAAACTGCCCAGGTATGCGACCACTATGCGGTCCGCATACCTATTATGCTATCGCATAACCTCCCTCGCAAAAATAGTGGGGCAAGAATGCGACAACTATGCGGTCCGCATTCCCAAAATGCGATCGCATTCTGGGCCGCGTAGTTGTCCTTAATTTGGACAGTAGGTTCTCTGTGTATTGGACCACTATGCGGTGCGCATACCTGTTATGCGATTGCATAGTGCGTCACATAACCACACAATTCTGGAAAATTTTATCTTTTATGTTTTGGGATACTTTTTACTCAAAATGGGTCCATTTCAAGAATTCCTACAGTTATAACAACACCGGGACCTATTCGGACATTATTTTAGACATGAAATTTTACGGGTCTTTACATCCTCCCCCACTAAAAATCATTCATCCTCAAATGAGGATCGGGAAATCGCTTGGTTTTGAAAACACAATATGCCAACCCCCAAATTTTCACTTACTCAGATATTTTCTGAAAATTTCGCCAGAGTTTCCTTTGTAACTAGGTCTATATACCTGTCAGAGATCCCCCGAAACACATTTCCAATTTAATGATACATAATACAGTTATTCTAACAACTTGTATATAACCTTGTTTCCTCAACAACATGCATATATTCAATTACTTCAACACACTACACATAATTCGGTTGACACCACAAATGTGCACATGGTACGATCATTACAATGAGTTGTACATGGTTCACTAATGCCACAAACTTGCACATCATTTAATTATCACATAAGTTGCACATAATTTAGCTCACTTAAAGGAGTTGCACATTACTCAAATAATCACAACATACACAAAATATGGCACAACTACAATAGTAGGGAAATTAGGGGGGGNACAAAAAAATGGGCAACAACAAAAAAGGGGGGAAAAGGGGGGGGGGGGGGGGGATGGCGTGCGTTTTTGCATAAAACTGGACACAACACATAACTGCTTAGGATGGCAGTTCTCACGATCACTACTAGACTTGTTCAAACAAATGGGGATACTTTTCTTTCATTTCACTTTCCGCTTCCCACGTGACTTCCTCGACTTGCTGACTTCGCCATAACACTTTAACAAAAGCAATTTCTTTATTTCTCAGCCTACGGACTTGCCTATCAAGAATAGCAACCGGAACCTCTTCATATGAAAAATTTTCGTTGATTTCAATGGTCTCAACTGGCACGATGGCAGCTGGATCTCCAATTACCTTCTTTAGCATGGATACATGAAATAGTGGATGCACTAATGACATTTCAGGGGGCAATTCCAGCCTATACGCGTCTTTCCCTATCCTTTGAGTGATCCGATATGACCCGACATAACTTGGGATCAATTTCCCTTTCTTCCCAAACCGCATCACTCCCTTCATGGGAGAAACCTTCAAGAATACCCAATCATCTACTTGAAACTCCAAACCTCTACGACGAACATCCACATAGGATTACTGGCGACTCTGAGCAGTTTTCATCCTCTCCTGAATGACTCTAACTTTTTCCATAGCTTGGTGCACAAGATCTGGTCCTAACAATTCTGCCTCACCAACCTCAAACCATCCGATCGGAGATCAACATCTCCTTCCGTACAAATCCTCAAATTGGACCATCTGAATACTAGCATGAAAGCTATTATTGTAAGCAAACTCTATAAGCGGCAAGTGATCATCCCAACTACCCTTGAAATCCAAAACACAAGCCCACAACATATCTTTAAGCGTCTGAGTAGTCAGCTCCGCTTGACCGTCCGTCTGTGGGTGGAGAGTTGTGCTGAGATTTACCTGAGTACCCAAACCTTGCTGAAATTTCCTCCAAAAGTTATATGTGAACTGGGCCCCTCGATCCGAGATAATAGAAATTGGAGTGCCATGGAGTCTGACTATTTCTTTGATATATAACTGAGCGTACTGTTCTGCAGTATCGGTGGACTTGACTGGTAAGAAATGCGCCTACTTCGTGAGTCGATCCACTATTACCCAAATTGAGCCGAACTTGCGCTGAGTACGGGGAAACCCTACCACGAAGTTCATATTGGTCATTTCCCATTTCCACATCGGTATTTCCATAAGCTGTGTCAACCCACCAGGCCTCTGATGCTCGGCCTTCACTTGCTGACAATTCGGACACCTAGCCACAAAGTCCGCCACACACCTCTTCATACCATTCCACCAATAAATTTCCTTGAGATCGCGATACATGTTCGTAGACCCGGGTGAACAGAATACCTGGAATTATGAGCTTTTGCCATTACCCTCTCCCGGGGATCATCCACATCTGGAACACATAACCTTCCTTGGCACCGCAAGACACCGTCATTATGGCCGAGTGAAAAAGCCGAAATCTTGTGATTCAAAATTGCTTCCCTCAATTGTGCCAAAGATGGATCCCTGAATTGCTTTTCCTTGACTTCCACTACAAGCGAAGACTCTGCTCCATTACGCACCACAACATTCCCCTCATCTGAGGTCGAAAGACAGACCCCAAGACCGGCCAACTGATAAACCTCTCAAGCCAAAGACCTCTGACCGGCTTCAAAAAGTGCCAAGCTACCCATGGATTTTCGACTAAGAGCGTCGGCTACCACATTCGCCTTTCCTGGATGGTACAAAATATTCATATCATAATCTTTGAGCAATTCTAACCACCTTCGCTGCCTTAAGTTCAACTCTTTTGCTTGAATAAATACTGAAGACTCTTGTTGTCTGAGAACACGTCTACATGGACCCCAT
This sequence comes from Nicotiana undulata, assembly GCA_005239495.1. Lineage (NCBI taxonomy): Eukaryota > Viridiplantae > Streptophyta > Magnoliopsida > Solanales > Solanaceae > Nicotiana > Nicotiana undulata. Next base: position 15,422 of record ML248261.1, on the reverse strand, counting down.
AAAGATAATGTTGCAAGAATTTTGAATGCAAACACAACCGCTGCGAGCTCCAAATCATGCGTCGGTTAATTCTTCTCGTGATTCTTGAGTAGCCTCAAAGCATACGCTATAACTTTACCACATTACATCAACACACACCCCAAACCAACCCTCGAATCATCGCAATAAACCACGAATCCCGCTGTGCCTTCTAGCAAGGTTAACACCGGTGCCGAAGTCAATCTTGATTTCAATCCTTGAAAACTCTTTTCACAAGCATCGGACCACTGAAACTTAACTGCTTTCTGCGTCACCTTAGTCAATGGGGAGGCGAGAGTAGAGAATACCTCAATAAACTTCGATAATACCCAGCTAGACCCAAGAAGCCGCAAATCTCCGTCGGGGTCGTTGGTCTCGGCCAATCCTTCACCGCTGCGATCTTTTGGGGATGAACCAGTATCCCTTCCCTAGAAACAACATGGCCCAAAAAGGTGACTGATTCTAGCCAACACTCACATTTTGAAAACTTTTCATACAACTGGTGTTGATGAAGAGTCTGAAGAACTGCCCTGAGGTGATTAGCATGATCTTCCTGATTTTGCGAATAAACAAGGGTATCATCAATGAAGATTATCACGAAGGATTCAAGAAACGACTTGAAAACCTGATTCATAAGATCCATAAAAGCTGCTGGGGCGTTGGTTAGCCCAAAAGACATTACCAGAAATTCAAAGTGCCCATAACGAGTCCTGAAAGCGGTCTTAGGAATATCCTGCTCCCTGATCTTTCACTGGTGATACCCGGACCGTAAATCAATCTTTGAGAAACACCTAGCACCTTGAAACTGATCGAACAAATCATTTATCCGAGGTAGTGGATATTTATTCTTGATGGTGACCTTGTTGAGCTGCCGATAATCAATACAAATTCGAAGCGATCCATATTTCTTTCTGACAAAAAGAACCGGTGCGCCCTAAGGCGACACACTTGGCCGAATGAAACCCTTTTTCTAATAGATCTTTCAATTGTTCTTTTAACTCTCTCAATTCTGCTGGCGCCATCCTATAAGGTGGAATAGATATTGGTTGTGTATCTGGAAATATATCAATCCTGAAATCAATTTCTCTATCTGGCCGAATCCCAGGAAGCTCATTCGGAAACACTTCAAGAAACTCATTCACAACTGGCACGGACTCGGGAGCAGGAACCTCTGAAGTGGTGTCCGCAACCCAGACCAAATAATAGATGCATCCCTTCCTGATCATCTTGGAGGCCTTAAGATAGGAAATAAAATTACCTCTCGGCACAACATCATTCCCCTTCCATTCAATAACTGGCTCATTATGAAACTCGAGCCTCATAATTTTGGTTCGGCAGTCGGGTTTAGCAAAGCATGAGTAGTGCCAATCCATTTCCATGATTACATCAAAATCTAACATCTCTAACTCAATAAGATTGGCCGCGGTATCTCGACCACACACGGTGACAACACAATTCTTATAGACTAGCGCGGCTATAATAGAATCACCAATCGGAGTCGACACTGAGAATGGCTCATGAAGTTGTTCGGGTTCTATCCCACAAAGCAACAAATGGAGTAACATATGACAATGAAGACCTGGGATCAATAAGAGTATAAACATCATGTGACTGGACAGTCAGATACCTGTGACAACATCTGGAGAAGCTTTCGCACTCTGGCGACCACTCAAAGCATAAAACCAATTGGGTCCCCCTTGACCCCGTGCTCTAACCCTAGCCGTACCGCGCCCTTCTGGAGCTGGAGGGTGTGCTGAAGATGTAGCGGCAGAAGAATTGGACGGCTGCGCAGCACCCCTACCTGTACCCTGACTGGGTGCACGACAATCTCGCTGAACATGGCCCCTCACTCAACATCTATAGCATACCAGGATACCAGGTAACAAGGCTCAGAATGAAACCTCACATACTTAGGGCATGAGGCCCTCCGCTGCTGCTGGAACCTCCAACCCGAACGACCGGACTGATGGAACCTCCTACTGTCTGAACCTGGTCCAAAGTGACCTCCATGCTGGTAATTGTGCCCTAATGGCGGCGCACTGGCTGAGGACTGTGCATAAGACTGAGATGGCCCTGATGACCTTTTCCCAAGGGCTGATCTCCCACCCCCAACTGAACTCTCAGGGTTGCCCTCTGAACGAGCTCTACTACTTCTCTCTCTCTCTACATCCTTATCTTCAATTTTCGGGCCTCTGTAGCCTGGGCAAAACCCACAATCTTCCTGTAGTTCATATCTGAATGCAAAGCAGTTGTGGCAACCTCATTGACAACCAAGGGACCAAGGCCCTATACAAACCGACGAACTCTGGCCTCCATAGTCGGCATCATGTGGGTAGCATACTTGGACAAGCGCACGAACTCCATATGGTACCCCCACACACTAATGTGGCCCTGCTTAAGGACCTCAAAATCTGCCGCACGGGTTGCCATAATCTCGGCAGGCAAGAAATGATCCATGAATGCATCTACAAACTCGACTCACCTCGCCGGAGGGCTCCCCTCTCCACGGGAACTCTCCCACATCTCAAACCATGAATATGCTGCTCCCTTTAGACGATAGTAAGCTAACTCAACTCCCTCTGTTTCAGTGGCCCTCATAACCCGGAGAGTCTTGTACATTTCATCTATAAAGTCTTGATGATCGACCTTTGGGTCGGTGCCTGTGAACTCTGAAGGGGATAACCGCAGAAACTGGTTGACCCTAGAACCTGAAGAATCCCCTTGCTCGCTAGAGAACGCAGGGGCATCATGTGATCTTTGGGCCTGGGAGGCCACTAACTAAGTCAACATCTGAATAGCTCCCCTGAGGTCCCCATCGGAAATAATGGGACCGGAAGATGGGACTGAGGAAGGATCAGGAACATCGGTGGGAGGGATTTCAGTACCCTCCGCTTGAGCAGGAATAGGGATAGACTGGCCTGGCACGGAGGGGTCAGGCAGATTCAAGGTCGGGGAATCATTCTCACCCGCACCATCAAATAGAGGATTTATGGCCACACTTGGGGTGGCATTGGCCTCGAGGCCGAGTCGAGCTCTCTTTTTGGGCGCCATTTACTTAAAATTTACGAAAATGCACGAGTTAGATAAAGATATCCTCACCTTTCACTTCATCGCACGATACATAGTAACAATGAAAGGGTATTATCCTAAATGTCCATATAGCCCCCTACTTATAGATGTGGTCGATAACACACCGATAAGAATGGCACTAATAGACGCGGCTCCGAGACATCCTAGGACACTTTTAAAACCTTAGGCTCTGATACCAAGTTTGTCACGCCCCAAAACCGAGGGACGAGACCCGCGCCTAACCGGATGAACCCTATATTCATAATATACATTGTTCCATATGAATTAGCCAGTCTAGATTCAAAGTACGATTTACAACATAAGTTCAGTTTCCTCTTTTTAACTATCAATAATTGATAATCCAAAACATATAAGTTACATACAACATTTCCGATGCGATCTACAATTACGAGTGAGTACAACCACCGCCCAAAATATACATATAGACATTAACAACCCACACAGTGTCTACGGAGCCTCTAAGAGTACTAGGAATTTTACATAAACTTGCCGGCAACAAGTACCCGGCTATACCTTTTACAACATAAGCAAAAGAGAATGGTATAATCCACACACGGCCCCGAGAGGAAATGGGGCTCACCAGAACTGCTGAAGAGATGAAGAGGAGGCACCACTAACGGCGGGCTGAGCTACCTGCTATGGAACCACCTACATCCATATAAAAGATGTAGCTCCCCCAGCAAAAGAGACGTTAGTGCCGTTGAATAGTACTAGTATGTATAAACAAACTTTACTCTAAGTAAAATCAAACAATTCACATATAGGAGACAACTTAAAGAAACCAACAAGTAGTGCACATAGATACGGAAACAAACACAATTGAGAGTTTCACAGATTCTTATATCAACACAGTCATATTCCACCCTTATACCTTCTCATCAATCCACCCTTATTACTTCCTGTTGTGGCGCGCAACCCGATCCCACCGTATAATTCATATTCCACCCTTATTACCTTTCCACCCTTATTACTTCGTGTTGCAGCGTGCAACCCGATCCCACCGTACAATCACATTTCATAACAACAATAATAACCCACGATTCAATCACAAGGATTCATATCATCTAGAGTACAATTTCATAACAGCTAATCAATCATGTGTTCACAATAGTCTTTATCCATCAATAGTTCAATCACAAGGATTCATATCATCTAGAGTACAATTTCATAACAGCTAATCAATCATGTGTTCACAATAGTCTTTATCCATCAATAGTTCAATCACAAGGATTCCTATCAACAAGAATATAAATTCATTACGACCAACAATCCGTATGAAATCAAGCATTTGAATGTATCTAAGTGCTAAGGGTTGTGAAACAAGTGATGAAAAGGAGATGTGAATTGATTTAATTGAACTAAATGACCATGGAAATATCGGGTATGACTCATTGTTTGGCAAGGTTTATTGTGGCTTGATTTCATACGGATTGTTGGTCGTAATGAATTTATATTCTTGTTGATAGGAATCCTTGTGATTGAACTATTGATGGATAAAGACTATTGTGAACACATGTTTGTTTGGTTGGTATGAAATTATACTCTTGATGATATGAAGCCTTGTGATTGAATTGTGGGTTGTTGTTCTTGCTATGAAATGTGATTGTGCGGTGGGATCGGGTTGCGCGCCGCAACAGGTGAAATAAGGATGATATGTTGATAAGTAATAAGGGTGGAATGTGATTGTAAGGTGGGATAGGGTTGCACGCTGCAACATAATAAATAAGGGTGCAACGATGAGAAGAAATAAGGGCGGAATATGATTGTAAGGTGGGATCGGGTTGCGCTCCGCAATAGGAGAACACTTGAAGTAAGGAATTGTGAAAGTCTCATTTGTGATTCTCTGTATCTCTATGCAATGATTTTTTGGTTTCTTTGACTCCCTTCTATTTGCACATTGCTTTAATTTTACTTTGAGTAAAGTTTGTTCATACATACTAGTACTATTCAATGGTACTAACGTCCCTTTTTCCGGGGGCACTACATCTTTTATATGGATGTAGGTGGTTCTATAGCAGGTAGCTCCGTCCATCGATAGTGGTGCCTTCTTTTCATCCCTTCAGCAGTTCTGGTGAGCCCTACTTTCTCTCGGGGCCATGTGTAGTCTATACCGTCTTCTTTTGTATATGTTGTGTCATTAAAGGTATAGCTGGGGCCTTGTTGCCGGCAAGTTTATGTAAAACTCCTAGTACTTTTAGAGGCTCCGTAGACATTGTGTGGGTTGTATATATCTACTTTGGGCAGTAGCTGCGTTCGGTCGAAATCGTGGTCCATATTGGAAAAGTTGTATATATCATATATGTTTTTGGATTATAAAATGTTGAAAGTTAAAAGAGGAAAATGAACTTATGGTGTAAATCGTACTATGAATTGAAATTGGCTAATTCATATGGAACAAGGTATAATAGACACAGGGAAACGCGTTTGGTAGGAAAGGCAAACCAGGTCCACTTGACCGGGATCATCCGGTTAGGCGCCGGTCTCGTCCCTCAGTTTTGGAGCGTGACAGATCTCATGGCCGGCCGTAGCGTCGATCAAGCGATCGATGTTAGGCAATGGGTAAGAGTATTTAGGACATGGCTTGCTCAAATCTTTGTAATCTACACAAATTCTAAGTTTGTTTCCCTTTTTAGGGACTGCTACTATATTCCTAGCCATTCGGGGTATTTTACTTCCCTAATGGACCCTATTTTGAGAAGTTTGGTTACCTTGTCTTTTATTAATGTGTGCTTTACCTTTGACTGGGCCTTCTCTTTTGCTTCATTGGTTTAAATAAAGGATCGATACTCAGTCGATGTGTGGTTATCTCCGGTGGGATCCCTGCCATATCTAAGTGGAACCAAGCAAAGCAATCAATGTTATCAATAATGAATTGAATGTGTTTTATCCGTAGTTTGGGGGTTAATCTTGTCCCCAGGTATACCTTTAGTCCAGCAAATTCTCGATCAATATCACCTACTCAAGTTCCTCAATTGGGTACTTTGTCGCATCTTACTCATCGGAGGCGGCAAAATCTCGAGGGGTAAGAAAGTCTTCTTCTTCGTCCTAGATCACATGCTCCTCGGGCTCAACCATATTTAGTTACTTGTTTGTCCTTGATGCTCGACCTTTTCGATGTAGAGGGCATTAATACTGGTGTCATGTTATGGACCGCAAACATCTCCTTCGCTGCGTGTTGCTCTCCATATACCGTTTTTATGCCATCTTTTGTTGGGAACTTCATCATTTGATGAAGGGTTGATGGCACTGCCCTCATGTTGTGGATCCACGACCTTCCAAGCAAAGCATTATACCTCATGTCATATTCAATGACATGAAACTTTGTGTCTTGTATGGTTCCGGCCACGTTCACTAGGAGGATGATTTACACCTTCGTTGTTTCGCTTGCCCTGTTGAAGCCATTCAAAACTCGAGATGCTGGAATGATTTGGTCAAGTAGCCCGAGCTTCTCCACGACCCTCAATCTGATTATATTCGCCGAGCTACCTGTATCCACAAGAACACGTTCAACTTAAACTTTATTTAAAAGAATAGGAATTACCAGTGCATCCTTGTGCGACCGAGATAAGCCCTTGGTGTCTTGCTCATTGAATGTGAGGGTTTCCTCGGGCATGTAGTCCCGAGTTCACTTCTCCCTTGTTATTGAAATTTTGGTGCGTTAGAATACGGGTCCTTGTGGGACGTCGGCTCCGTCAATGATCATATGAATAACATGTTGAGGTTCCTCTAGTTCATTATTCCTATTGGCGTCTCTTTCTCTGAAATTGTTCTTGGACCTGTCGCTGAGAAATTCCCGAAGATGCCCCTCATTGAATAATCGGGCTACCTACTCTCTTAGTTGCCCATGTGTACCGTGATACTTACACATCAAGTTGGGATTCCTCTGAGAATGGTTAGTCTGTATGGGTTTAGGCCACTTGGTATCCCTAATTTTTCCAATGGCTGAGACGATACCCGAGGTATCAATGCTAAAATTGTATTCTGATAATCGAGGCGCCTCCACTGGTCCTGAGTGACTATCGAACCTGGTCTTCCTCATGAGTTCTCGAGAATTATGTCGTTGATCTACTCTTCGATCATTCCAAGGTACGTTGCGCCTGGAGTTGTTCCTTCGTTCTTTGGCGATTGACTGATACCTCTCCTTGTTTTTTCTTGGTTCCCCGTCTGCATCTCTCGAATCTTTTGTTGCTAATCTTCTTGGATAAACTGAGCCCGAGGGGGCTCCCAACTGATCATCTTCGACACTAATCTTCGACTAATATCTGCTATGAACGTCCGCCCAAGTCATGGTGGGGTACTCGATAACGTTTTGCTTGAACTTCCTCGACGTTATCGAGCTCCGCTCATTTAGCCCCTAAGTGAAAGATTGAATAGCCCAGTCATCGGAGACTGGTGGTAACTCAATTTTTTGCCATTTGGAACCGGGATACCAATTCCCTTAAAATCTCGTTGTCCCTTTATTTAATTTTGAATACATCCAATTTTCTTGTTGCGACCTTTTGTAGAACCAACATGTGCCTTTACAAACAAATATGCCAACATGGCAAACGAATCGATAGAGTTCGGGGCAGGTTATGGTACCAAATCATGGACCCTTTTGACAAAGTTTCCCCAAATGTTTTGAGTAGAACAAACTCGATCTCATCTTCCTCCAAATCGGTTCCCTTTATACCACAAGTATATGTAGTGATGTGTTCGTTGGGATCGGTAGTCCCGTTGTATTTGGGTATGTCCGGCATGTGAAACTTCTTTGGAATAGGCTTCGGGGCCGCACTCGGGGGAAAAGGTTTTTGCACAAAATTTTTAGAATCCAATCCTTTCAAAACCGGATGTGCTCCCGGTATTTGGCCTACCCTAATGTTGTACGTTTCCACCTTTTTATCATTATCCTCCATGCTTTTCTCTACTTACTCGATCCTGTTCGTGAGTTCTTCTAGCTTTCTCATGATTGTGGGGTTAGCTTCTGATCTATTATTGCTCGACCTCTGCGGGACTGGTTCAGCACGGTGAGGAGTTTCTGATCCCACTACGCCTGGAGTCTTTTGCTGACTTTGCAACTGAGCGATAGCAATCTGTTGCGCTTGTAACATTTTGAAAATCACTTGGAGGCTGACTTCCCCATCTCCTCGACCTTGTGTTCTTTTGCCACCGGGTTGAACTTCTCCGCGTAAGCTTCCTCAGACGTCAGTGCCCAAGTCGACGTTTAGAGCAATATGTGAACCAACATCGACTGGGTTAGGAACTGGCGCTACCCTAGGGCTAAGCGATGGTACACCGGCCTCTGAAGGTGTTGCATTATCATTTTCTCCATGGAACCTGAAGTCGTCAATACCATGCACTGGTGTGTTTGCTGAGTTCAACATGTTTTAGCCTGAAATCAAAGAATCTTTGACAAGAAAAAGTGTGAAGAATAACATGTGTTATCAATAAATAAGCACTGAAATAATCACTCTTATACTTAGCCCCACGGTGGGTGCCAAATTGTTTACCTCGAAAATATGAGTAACAATTAAATTTGATTTGCGGTTTTAAAGATTTGTGATCTAGTTCAATACCAATTAATAAGAAAGTAATATAAAGTATAAATGAAAGGAATAAATTAACCAAACCAATGTTAATTAGGCAGTATCTACCTTGAGCTCCCTGACCCCGAGGTGGATCAAAACCATTAAAATAAGAATAAAAATTAAAGGACTATTATGTTGAACAACAAGCGAAAAAGGTAGAGAGTATATTCTTTTCCAATGATTAGATGATGTTTACAAATGATTGGAGTCCTATTTATATAGGAGGGGAAACCCTAAATATTGTACATTTCTATTTAGTGTAAGAAATCTTATTGGGACAACTGTATAACAACCTTGAACGGATTTGTCGTACAAATAAATTCCTAAATTTATGCTTTGATCTTTGTGCCATTGAAGAATTCCCGCTCATTCTGGTACAAATACATAACGGTGCTATCTCAAGGTAGGACATGCTCAGTCCTTGATTGGATCCCCGAAGTATGCACTATTTAGCTAGACTTGACCCCGACTTTGATTCATACGAACTCGAGCCTGAGGTAACAATTTATATTTCGAAATCGAGCTCCCTGATTTCGACCGTATACACACTGCATAACTCATTTGCCCATGATAACCTCCTCCAAGCACAACAACTGCAAATTCACTGATTCGATGCCCGTAATATACCTCATAAAAAATATAAACCCGGCCACAATACTGCATCGATAAAAGAGATGTGCAGGAACTCATAATCACTCGTCAAATGAATAATTCACAAAGTTCCTCCTCTTGACAAGAACTATTACCTCATTTTGAACTAAATAACGATATTTTCACTTTAGTATACTCTACAAAAATCTGATCGCACTAATCTCAGGCCGAATAACCTCGTTTCACCTAATACAAGTTGCTCGAGCAATAAACCACCTCAAACAATGTCTAAAATCTCATACGACACCATTAGAGCGCCAACAAGTTACAACTCGAATATGACCCATAAGGAAGAAGGAATTATGGAAAAGAACCATCTAACTGCGTAACTAATAAAATGTCCAAACTGATTTTTTGACTCTATCTCCGAGATGATAAACTATGCATACAAATAAGTCTAAGGAATCGTACTTAAAATATAACTGTTGCGGCGGACAACCTGATCCAAACATGACAATGTTGCGGCGTGCAACCCGGTGCGAATGTGACATCGTTGCACCGTGCAACCCGATCTACGCACATACCTGTGGGCCGTGGCGACATGCCACTCGATCCAAGCAATCTACCCGTTGTGGCATGCCACCCGATGCACACATAATAATCAATAAGGAAACATTTATCAAGCCGAAATCCTTATACTTATTAAATATATGTATATCGATCATAGGCACGCCAAGTGCATAATACATCCGTGGGGAGATGGATAGTGCCATACACTACAAACCCCAAGCACGACGAAGGTAGAATAAACAACCTACATCTCGGGAGTCATCCTACTCATATATAACAACACAAGCTACACAAGATCTCAACACATGTGTGATTAATCAAGTCGTCTCATAACCCACATGGCACAATAGAGTATTACATGGAATAGTTGATGACGGGAATAACATCTAATGCCCAAAGACTCCTTTGTAATCAATGGTATGCCATATGAACACATCTGACATGATGTAGAGCACACCTTCACATTAGACCCACCAACTAACCGAAGATGATTTTGACCATCCCATACTGGGCCAACACACGAGCAGTCATACAATCCGGAAATAACTCCCCTATTCCAAACCCGAAGGAATAAAGCGCCTTCCTGACATAAACTCTTACATTAGCGATAGTACCATAATCTCCATACTTGGTTACAATATTTTAAAATCAAGTGACTAACATGTCACACTTATACAATTTTCCAGTGGGATATGCTCCTACAACATTCCGCACCAGGTAGCAAAGTCTGCCCCTCCACACCACCAACCATACTAGTCCTGTAAAGTAAACCAAGAATCCAAAATTCAATACACAATGCCTCATACACAAGACACCCTTCTCAGGCGATACTAAGAAAATGCCAACTTACTCTGAACTTATGAATCATTGCACCCGCTCCTCCGAGCTCGGGACGTTCCTTACAAAACTGAATTGTAGCCTTGATCCTCAACTTTTAAATTTCCATATCACTCACTGCACATGTCATGCCACTATGTGACGTACAATAAATTCATCATGACCCCTGAACCCCCAGTAGAAAAAACACTTCATGAGCTAGAAACTTTTCATTTAACTTATTTCAGAAGAACCATTGCAACACGCACCTGAATTCCCATAACCATAGAAAATACAAACCCCAAGTCGTGGTCTAAACCGCCATAACTCTTTCGGAATCTGTTCACACAACAAGGCCATTTGAATAAAATACCTCCCAAATCAATCAATTCTGGTGGCTATCGAGCCCGCACGTACAACCAAAAACCACCTTATAACTTAACACGCCGAAGGAACTGTTCATTCCCATAATCATGCTGATTCAAACTATTAATAACTGATGAACTTCTTCCAATTTAATATTGACTTTCCTTAGAGATAATAATAACACCATTCAAGAACATAATGAATTCAATCAGAACTCATCCCGAGTGACCCGAATCACGAGGCCACATCGTCTCAATGCCATCACCTATCAAAGATTCCCCACTTAGCTTTAAGCTACAATCGCATAAATCTAGAGCCTACAAAGATTCCTCCTTATTAATTACCATGATCTCACACCGTTAACACGCCATATTTCTCTTAGTATCTTATTAAACATTTCATGAACATTCAAAAATATCAGTCACAATCGCATATTCGGCCTCCTGCTAGATAATAAGTAGAAATTTCGTATAAACTTCATCAAAATTATGCAACCACTAACCTTGTTCACGGGAGATATCCTACCTGTGGAATTCCATTTCCACATCCTCTAACGACATTGCCCTGGTTGCAACTATTATTAAACTAGTAAACCCTCTTGAGCCCATGCTAGTCCACCGACTGTACAAGCCTGTTCATTCCCCATTGACATAATCTTAAAGTCTGACTATACATTCCAAACTCGAAGTCATGTTGTATCCCATAACGATAATCAAGCTCTTACACCCCTAAACACTCAAAGCAAACAACCTTATTTCATATTCAACCTTCCTCAACACAGTATCCACCATTCCAATTAAAATCTGTAGACATAGTCACTTTCCACCATGATTCCCAAATCACTCGAAACTTTCCTCAAGGCATGTGGCTATCCTACCATAGAATCTATACGCTACTCCGCCACTGCCTCTTTTATGAAATTGTCTCCTTTAGAAACTTCTCGACATATGCTTTTCATACTTAACCTTCTAGAAATTCAACAATAGCGAGACACCCCCCACCATGTCCTTCATCTTCTCTTGCTGCCAAAATACTGCCTCAAATCATAATCCATCCTTGTAGCACCCTAACGGGTAATCTGCCACCAACTCTAAGACTCCATAAAGATCATCTTCCCCGAGCCATCAACATTAGGAACACCGATTCGATTCTGAACTGCAACACACCACCATCTTCGACAACCGCTTCTCTGGCACCATTTCACAACACCCTACAACGAAGGCAGATAAAAGAAGACCATAACACCGACGAGCCTTAATATGTTCAAAAAAGGACGACATCACCACTTCACATAATTCTACCACCCTCAAGAATATCAAGCCTTGTTACTCCATCAACCTAAGCTTGAACATCCATAGTATGATTGTCTTTCGTTAGCTGGAATTAAATACAAAACCTCTAAACCACGCACTGGGAATTCCTCCTTTCAAGTCCTTCAATGCCTCGACACATAAACAAGAACCTTACCATTACACCAACATTGTGGGATAGAAATGCATGAGCATCATAATAATCTGTGCGTAGCCTCGAAACTATTCGAGATACAGATATTGAGCTGAAATGATAGAACACCCTTCCGCACGACGATGATAGTAGCATGCCCGAATACGTAAAGAAAAAAATCCTACACCACGTCTCCAGTACCACAAATAACTCATCGATGCCCAATTGATAACAAGCGCTCCACGCCGCACAAGATTGAGTAGGAAGGAAATAAAGGCATAAGCCTCAACGGAATCAAATCGCACGATGAGGAATCAAGAAGGGAAATTGTCCTAACATCATTGTAGGCTCTCGAAGATAAGTATAGATGTCTTTGTACCAATCAGCAAGACTCTACAAGACTTTCTCATGACTCGTGAGACCCAAATGAACCTAGAGCTCTGATACCAAGTTGTCACGACCCAAAATCAACTATAGGTCGTGATGGAGCCCAACTTCTCCGCTAGGCAAGCCAACGATGAACTAACAACTTAAGTATTCATTCTTTTTTATTTTTGAAATCATAAATCTTGTAAGGTGGAGATATAAATGTATTAAAGTCATAGATAAATAAAATTTAAATAATATACAAGTAAAGTGTATCGAGGTTAAGCAAACCATAAATAATTTCTAGAACATCCCAAAACCTAGTGTCACACGTCCATGAGCATTTACTAAAGAGTACAATAATAATACAACTTTTGTTCGGAATATAAATAGTACGATGGAGACTTTGTGGGGTGCGATACGTAGCCTGGAGTGCGGCTCACCATAAAGTCTCCTCAGTAGTCGTTTACACGCCAAAATGACCACCGATTGAACTTGTCAGATCATGCACATATAGTGTAGAAGTGTAGCATTAGTACCTAAATAAACGCGTACGTAGTAAATATCTAGACTAACATTGGAGAAGTAGTGACGAGTGGTCGACATCGACACTTACTAGGGGTCCAATAAAGCAATAGAATAAATCATATGCAGATGTGAAGCACACAACAATAATGGGGTAAATCTGAAAGTTACCTAATCTTCAAAATATTTATTTTAAAGTGTGAATTTCTCAATCTTGTATTCTACCTAAACAACTCAGATGTATCCAGTGTCAGTATCAAACATATAAGAAATACCATATAAAATGTCAGGCATCAGTGGAAAAATAATCTCGTGAATATTCGAACTGCTAGCGATATAACTCGTGATTATGCCGAGGTCGTTCGATCCGATCTAGAATAATGAGGAGACTGCCGAGGGTTGAGTGGCACGAACCACATATGCATCTATTATACTGCCGAAGTGTTCTCTCCGCCCTACAATAAAGGAAGGGAATTATCGAATTATGAGACACGTGCTTACAATACAATACATGAGCATAAAGTGAATATAATCTTTACCGTTTCTCAATAACTCGTCAACAACTCAAGGTGATATATCCATTTATAAATCAATTTCAATTATAAATTCAATTAATCAAGCCAGCAGAATGAGTTCAAATAATTCAAATATTACATGATGAAGTCCTAAGTCCGCCCGGATATAAACACGCTTTAGCTACGTACATATTCTCATCACCTCGTGTGTACGTAGCACCCACAAAAACTACCACATAACAATGACATCACCTATCACAAGGTTAGACATGAGACTTACCTCACTCAAAAGTTTCATAACCGGATCAAACACCTCTCTAACACGTAAACTCAAAGACAAACTTTACGAAGAAACAATGTTCAAACCAATCAAAACATACTCCAATGCTTACAATTTAACAATTTATAATGATTCCCATCTCTGCTCGAAAATCAATAAAGTCAACCCTCAAGCCCGTGTGCCTGGATTGCTGGAGGTTTTGATGTAAACTTTACCTGTAATACCACGAACTCAAATATATAATTTATTCCTATTTCCATGTCCAATTTCATGGTTAAGTCCAAAATTTCAAATTTATAGGTTTCTTTCAAAATCTCACAATTTCTACTAATTTCCATGTTTAAATCCTTATAAAATCCATTTTGTTAGCTAACAATATGCGAGAATTACTTACCTTTCAATATATGAAGAAAATATCCCCTTGAAACTCCCCAAAAATTTCCCAAAACAAGAGAGAAATGAATGAAATCAGCAAAATACCGATTTAGAAAAATCTGCCCAGGCCATGTCCTTCATCGCGATCGCGGAATCACCTTCACGATTTAAAAGGCAAAAAGTCACTACCTCCAAATTTACTCTATGCTTTCACGACCTTCATGTCACGACCCAACAATCCCACCTTCGAGCCATGACTGCGTCTAACGTTGAACCCGCTAGACAAGCCAACATTTGAATTAAATAACACTCATTAACAACAAATACGAACAAGATAACTAAGGCTTCGATGGCTTGCCATATGGAATTTAACAAAATACCCCAAAATACAACATAGCACTTTTCGAAATAAAACCCATAAACGAAATCCCAGAACTGGTGTCACATACTCACGGACTATCTAAGAGATTACTACAAACAAAAGGTCTGAAATAAGTACATAAGACTTTCTTTGAAATACAAGGTAAGACAGAGCTTAAAGTGGAAAGTAGAAGGTGACGTCAAGGCCCACGAACGTCTGCGGGTCTACCTCGAGTTTCCTGTGTGGCTGAATGAGATGCTCCGATCGTCAGTGATCTTCGGGTCCGGCTGCATAATCTGCACAACATAAAGAAGTGCAGGTGTAGCATCAGTACAACCGACCCCATGTACTGAGTAAGTGTCGAGCCTAACCTCGGCAAGTAGTGACGAGGCTAGGACCAACACAACACATGTACCTGTACAATTATATATAATAGCAAGAAAAATGGCAACATAAATAAGCAAGTAAGACAGATATAACAGTATGCTAGCACAACAGTACAAGGTAATAAATGAAACGTAAAGACAAGGCAGAAATAT
>MDKH01129862.1:0-48146 GCA_005239495.1 Nicotiana undulata | reverse complement strand
CAAACAATACCCACAAAGTGCACCAAATAATAAGCAAAAGCTGAGCTGAAGTAGGCCTACCGCGATCCGGGCGCGACCGCGGTAGGAAGCAGCCGCAGATTCAGAGAGCCTGTTTGGCTGCGGTCCTGGCGTAACCGCGGTGCGACCGCGGCAGGACGCATAAATTTCAGGGACTAAAGTGCAAAACACGGGATTTTAAGTCCCAAACCCTATATAAACTTAAGGAATTCGCCCAAGAGAGGGAGAGAATCAGTTTTTAGAGTTTAGAAAACAACAAAACAAGGGCAAGAGGCAAGGAGGCAAATTGGGCATCAATCTTTATTCTCCTCTTTTGTTCTTTTACCATTGACTATGAATTCTTTTGTAGTTTTTGTTATTATTATGAGTAGCCAAATACTTTAATCTAAGGTTTTGGTGGAACCCGTTGGAAATGAACTTGTTGGCATGTTAATATAGTTTTGAGTTGGTTATTAATCTCTATTTGTTCAACTACGTTTTGAT
Organism: Nicotiana undulata; assembly: GCA_005239495.1. Taxonomy (NCBI): domain Eukaryota; kingdom Viridiplantae; phylum Streptophyta; class Magnoliopsida; order Solanales; family Solanaceae; genus Nicotiana; species Nicotiana undulata. The sequence goes on along the minus strand of MDKH01129862.1, from coordinate 47,645 downwards.
TGTAGTTTGTTGAAGGGCCCTCAACTAGCTGTGCCTATTTATTATGTATCTGCTTGAGAAAGAGTGCATATTTAGGTAGTTGTTGAACAACACCACTCCCGGAGTATAGACGAGAGTCATAACCGAGGGTTTAGAGGTTGGGTTAGAGATAATATACCTCGGGTGCAATCTAAAGTGAACCGTAACGCAAATATAGCTAGCGTAGCTCGAGAGAGTGCGTCTAGTAAATTGTCATAAATGCTTGAGAAAGATTTACGATAACTGGAGAGTTCATGATTGATAGAGACAACCAAATCAAAGCTATAGGAACATACAACTAGGGAAAGAACCAACGGGGGAAACCATTACCTTAGACTTTTATTCCAATTGTTTACAACTGCTTGTTAGTTACTCTTAGTTTTATAGATTCAGTTAGCTGTAGTAGTAATCACAACACCATTTGTTATTCATAAAGTTTGAGGAGGTTGACTAATAAGAATTTAGTACTTTACAAGCTTCTATTGATACGTTAAGTCCATGTGGGATTCGACTCTGGGCATAATACCCCGGATTATATTTGCAACGCCCGCTTAGTCTTTTCTTAGACACAGTTGAGCATGATCAAATGCCATTAACCCAATGTAACAAAAACATAAAAACAGGTGGCGAATCATGAGTTAAGAGTAACCTATCGAACTTATCTTTTTCCATGTGTTAAGTTCCCTACGTTTCGACATAAAATTTGATGGAAGATTTTTTCAAAAAAAAATCACTTTTTTTTAAATCAGCGTTTGTTCATAACAGTTCCGATTTTCACTTAGATGCATTTTGGAAAGTTTTGAAAATTTTAAAAACTGCCAAAAACTGTTTTTCAAAAAAATTCTCAAATCACTCACAAAACTTCAAAAACAACCCAAACTGAAATTTATGTCCAAACACAACTCTAAGTAGGCGTTTGGACATAAGAATTGTAAAATTCAGAAAAATGGTGAAAAACTTTTTCAAGTGAAAATGGTATTTGAAATTTAGAGTAGTGTTTGAACATAAATTTCAGTTTGGGTTGTTTTCGAAGTTTTGTGAGTGATTTGGGTGAAACTTTTAAAAAATAGCTTTTTTGCAGTTTTTCAAATTTTTGCAAAATTTCCAAAATCCATGTGAAAATTAGAAATTTTATGAACAAACGCTGATTTCGAAAAAAAAGTGAAATTTTTTTGGATAAAAGGAAAACAAATTTTATGTCCGAACGGGCTCAAATACCATTTTCACTTTTAAAAATTTTTACCATTTTCTAGAATTTTACAATTCTTATGTCCAAACGCCTACTAAGATGTTTGGGGAAGGACCGCATCCTAAAGAATAATGTAGGCAGTCATCCCGATGCGCGAGCATAATGGCTAATTCCACGGCTCGAACCCGTAACCTATATGTCAGAAATAATTTTACCGTTAGCTCCCAAGCTCCCTTTCAACTTGATGTTATAGCTCGACTTAACAAAAACAATTTCAACTTTTGGTTGCCTGCACTCTAGCTATAGAAACTAGAAAGTCACCAACCATAAGCATTCAAAATTCAACAACTACTACGCCTCAATCTCTCAACTAACTTGAATGACTATATAAATTCTCTAAATCCACTGAAATTTGGGCCTTTTGATAATGTGAACTGAATTTCTGGAGAACTCAGTTGAATAGAACACACTGCAGCAAGCAGGTTCAAATATAAATACAAGATGTATTATGAACACTACAGAACAATATGATAGCATAGCCAATACAACACTAAATGTCCCGTTGGGGTCGCCTTAGACAGCTCGATACGAGAATGCTTTTTCTACCTTCAAAGTCAAGAAAAGAAAACCAGCCACGGATAAGCAAAGGGAAACGAACATAATCACTAGCATTGTCTGCAACGAAATGTGGGGGCCGAGAAAAAAGACTACGGCAATTGCAAAGCTCTGCCAAAGCTTAAGCTGGGCAAATGCTCCTTCCTGTTTAGCACAAAATGATTAGATATTTGATGTAAAACAATCATCCAGTGAAAAGAAGCCATAATGTTAACCAACGTAACAACAACAACAACAACAAACTCAGTTTAATCCCAATATGTGGGGTCTGGGGAGGATAGTCTGTATGCAGACCTTATCCCTACCTAGTGCAGGTAGAGAAGCTGTTTCCAATAGACCCTCGGCTAAAAAACCAAAAAAAAAATTAAAAAAAATAAAAATAAAAAATAAAAAAATAATTACTCCCTCCGTTCCAATTTATGTGAACCTGTTTGACTGGGCACGGAGTTCAAGAAAAAATGAAGACTTTTGGAATTTGTGGTCCTAAAAAAATCAAAAAGAGGCCCAGAGTATTTGTATGGTTATAAAAACTTCTCATTAAGAGTAGAATTATAAGTTTAAGCTAAATTGTTTCCAAATTTAGAAAGGGTCATTCTTTTTGGAACGGACCAAAAAGGAAATAGATTCACATAAACTGGAACGGAGGGAGTAAAAATAAAAAAATAATAATAATAAAAATAAAAATCACATACCGTAATACAAGATAAATAGTATCCAATAATAGCAACAGGGAATACAATACCTGAGGCGAACAAAACAACATACCGTAATAAAATCTAAGAATATGAAGGGAAATGCATATTACTAAGCCTATCGGTGAACACTATAAACTACCTACTAACCTTCTACCTTAATCTTCGACCTCCATACCCTCCTATCAAGTGTCATGTCCTCAGTGAACTGAAGCATCGTCATGTCCTGCCTAATCACCTCTCCCCAGTACTTCTTAGGCCTTCCTTGACCTCCAAACCCTCCTATCAAGTGTCATGTCCTCAGTGAGCTGAAGCAGCACCATGTCCTACCTAATCACCTCTCCCCAGTACTTCTTAGGCCTCCCTCGACCTCTTCTCAAAACTCTCCATGGCCAACCTCTCTCACCTCCCAACAGGAGCATCAATGCTTCTTCTCTTAACATGTCTGAACCATCTCAGCCTCAACTCTCGCATCTTGTCCTCTACGGAGCCTTCTCCCACTCTGTCCTGGATAACTGCATTCTTAATCCTATCTCTCCTGGTACACCTACACATCCATCTCAACATCCTCATCTCTGTTACTCTCATTTTCTGCATGTGGGAGTTCTTGACTGGCCAACACTCAGTCGCATACACCATAGTCGGTCGAACCACCACTCGATAAAACTTACCCTTAAGTCTTAGCGGCACATTCCTATCACACAAAACACCGGAAGCGAGCCTCCACTTCATCCATCCCGCTCCGATGTGATGCGTGACATCTTCGTCAATCTCCCTATTACCCTGGATAATAGACCCGAGATACTTAACTCACTCTCTTGGGGATAACTTGAGCATCAAGCTTAACCTCTACATCTGCATCATGGGTCCCGTCACTGAACTTACACTCCAAGTATTCTGTCTTGGTTCTACTCAATTTGAAACCTTTAGACTCCAAGGTTTGTCTCCAAACCTCCAACCTCGCGTTAACTCCGCTATGCGTCTCGTCAATCAACACAATATCATCGACAAATAGCATGCACCAAGACACCTCCCCTTGGATGTGACACGACAGTACATCCATCGCCAAGGCAAACAAAAATGGGCTAAGAGGCGATCCCTGGTGCAACCCCATCACTACAGGGAAATGGTCTGATCACCACCCACAGTCCTCACCCGAGTCGTAGCATCATCATACATATCCTTAATCACCCTAATGTACGCTACCGGAACGCCGCTAACCTCCAAACACCTCCACAGGACCTCCCTCGGAACTTTATCGTATGCCTTCTCAAGGTCAGTAAACACCATATGCAAATCCTTCTTTCTTTCCCTGTACTGCTCCATTAATCTCCTTACCAGATGAATCGTTTCCGTAGTCGAACGCCCCGGCATAAATCCAATCTGATTATCGGAAATAGACACGCACCTCCTCACCCTAGCCTCCACCACTCTCCCAAACCTTCATAGTGTGACTCAATAACTTGATACCCCTATAATTGTTGCAATTTTGGATATCACCCTAGTTCTTGTAAAGCGGAACCATCGTACTCTACCTCCATTCTTCGGGCATCTTCTTTGCCTTAAAAATAACATTAAACAGCCTAGCGAGCCACTCCAAACCTGCCTGCCCCGCGCTCTTCCAGAATTCCACCGGGATTTCGTCTGGCTCCGTTGCTCTACCCCTGCACATCTTACGCATCGCTCCTGCCACTTCCTCTACCGTAATCCGGCTACAGTACCCAAAATCCCGCCGACTCTCGGAGTGCTCCAACTCACCCAGCACAATGCGCCTATCCCCTCCTCATTCAACAGTTTATGGAAGTATGTCTGCCATCTTCTCCTAATGAGTGCCTCGTCCATCAGCACTTTACCATCCTCGTCCTTGATGCATTTGACTTGGTCTAAGTCACGGGCTTTCCTCTCCCTCACCTTGGCCAACCAGTACAACCTCTTGTCCCCACCTTTGCCCTCGAGTTCCTCGTACAAACGAGCAAATGTTGCGTTCTTAGCCGTCGTAACTACTAACTTTGCCTCTTTCTTTGCCTTTATGTCACACTCCCGATAAGTCCTTTTTTCCTCCTCGTTTGTACTCTCTACTAGCTTCACATAAGCAGCTTTCTTAGCTTCCACTTTACCTTGAACCTCTTCATTCCACCACCAGTCCCCTTTATGACCCTCAGGGGAACCCTTCGTGACCCCTAAGACCTCTTTTGCAGCTACCCTAATGCAATCCGCAGTCACGGATCACATACTAGACGCGTCCCCCATACTCATCCAGGCCCTCATAGCCAACAACTTCTCCCCTAACTCCTGAGCTTTGTCCCTGGTCAAGTTACCCCACTTGATCTTAGGTTGCCTACACCCCGCCCTCTTCCTCCTACTCCTCTTGATCTCCAGGTCCATAACTAAGAGCCTATGCAGAGTCGTGAGGTGCTCGCTCGGGATGACCTTGCAGTCTAAATGTTAACCAACATAAAGGAATAATAAGCGTCTAAATGAAATTCAGAACACAATGAACATGAATCTTGAATAACGATGATGTTTATATCGCTTTATTTGGGCAAACCTTAGCCGAAGGATCTATCGGAAACAGCCTCCCTGCCTTCACAAGTCAGGGGTAAGGTTTGCGTACATATTACCTTCCCCAGACCCCACGTGTGGGATAACATTGGGTTTGTTATTGTTTTTACCCTAAATGAAATTAGGGTGAACACATTATTGAAGCACGTGTTTGATGTTTACGAATTCACTTCCATTAATGAGCACTAGCAGTATGTTTCTCTATTGTATTTTGAGGAGATTTCCGTGAAACTACATTCAAGCAGATTCATCGATCAGCACAAATAAGAAACAACCATACGGTGTTGTAATATGAAGGCAAAGGCTTCAAGATATCAACCACTCAAAGTATCATACTCGGGGACTCATTTATCCAAAAAGAAAGAAATTTTCATACTCAGGCACTATTCCAAGAGATGTCAAAATGATAAAAATAAGTTGGCAAATCAGTACCAGATCATCCTTGAAGAGTATCCCGAGCAATGCACTTAGCTGTGTATTCAAGACTCCATCACCTATGCCCCACAAGGCTGCAACGAGAAGTGGATATAGCATGCCGAGAACTCCACCAGTCACACTACAATACAGGAGAAACGATAAGATTTTAAGTACCAATATCAACTTCTTCCGAAAAGTAACAAGGGAACGTCGTACGAAAGCAAACCTGTGAGTCAGTAGAATCCATGCCAATACAGCAGCCTGTACTAAAGCTCCACCCGAGACAATTATCGAGATAGATGAGAGACCAAAGGTAAAATGCCCAGCCACTAGAGAACACTGAAACAATGTCCATCCAATGATACAATAGAATAATTATCACCGCATCATATCAGATAAGTATAAATTCTGCTTGGTTATTACTATCAAATCTGACATACCCACACTTCTCCCGAGAATGTGGATGTATGGTTACAAAATTTGGGAAAAATTTGAAAAAGCTTACTGTTATGAGGAATGTTTAACATTTGCATAAACCTACTTATAAGTATTAGAAAACATAGTTCTGATCAGTGGCGAAGCGACATGGTCACAAGGGTGGTCAATCGACCACTCTTCGTCGAAAAATTACACTGTGTATATAAATAAAATATTACATTTTAGAGGTATATAACACATATTGAACCCTTTGTTGGAATTTTTTTTCGCTTCTTTTAAATTCTAAACACCCTTTGGGGAAATTCCTAGCTTCGACACTGGTTCTGATAGAATATGTAAAAACTGCATTGTCTTGTGACAACCAAGAAATAAATAATGAGTCGACCAAAACCAAGGAAGCAAACATTGCAATTTAGGGATAGTATATTGACATTCCAATGGATCAGATCCTATGTTTTCCTTGACTAATAGTTAAAATTTCTCTTTCACATAAACATGATAAATTTTGTTCCAGACACAGTAAGAAAAATTCAAGTAATAAGCGAACATTGCAAATTCGGCATTAGCCAGTCTACAATGAATAGTGCTCAATTAGCACTGCCAATACACTTCTATCCCATGAGATTACAATTACTCCCTCGGACCACAGTATATTCATTACGATAAGTCTACAACTACCTTAGCATTCAATTAAGATGTTTCCTATTGCAGATCTTAAATTTTAATAATAAAAATGAAGCAAAAAAGAAAAAGGATCACCAATATATTAGAAACATAACTAAAGAGAATGTGAAAAGGACAAATTTACAGCTCTAATTTCCTCGGAAGACTAAAGAACACACCACAACGGTTGGAACACATCTCAATAAGACCCGATCCAGTACCATTAAGAGTAAATGCAGTTTACTCAAAGAACACAGTAAAACAACACACTGTTCAAGTCAACCCGTGACTAAAGATTGAATTAGTTCGTTAGTGCATTTGCATACTTACAATTGCATCAAAAACCCCATAAACAGCCATTGCACCACCAACACCACTCTCACCCATTGTAGGCAGAACGATATACTTTGTGAATTCAGCCCTGAAACGCGTTGTCAATTAAAATAACGGAACAGCATAAGATGCTGCAGAGTCTACTCCAATGATCTATAAGAAGTATACTTTACCATACGAATGCTTGCTGTAAGCCTGAATACGCAATAAGAGGGATGACCAAGACCATTCTTATGTCTTGTAAAAGGGCGATGATAGACTTGAACAAAGTTACCACAGAAGAAAAGAAACTAGCAGACGAGTCTTGTAGTCCTGTCTCATCTTTACCAGTTCTCTTACTTAAGAAGCACATAAGAACGGCACCTAGAGTTACGGTACCAACAAAAACTAAGAAAAGTGCCGTTGTGCCACTAGTGCTTCCTCCCTGTAGCAAAGCAAAATTAACAAATCTTAATGAAAAACAAACAAAGATCATCAGCAGTTGAGCACTTCATCTGAGGAGAATCTTACCTCTCCGTCTCTCATCAAAGCAAGAGTGATAAGATTTCCGACAAACTGCAAATCAAGAGAAAAAGTTGTCGTGTGCATGGAAATATCATGTGTAGAAAATACATCAAGAAAATTTACTTGCAAAGCTCGTATAAATACCTGATGACTTGCAAACATTCCCCAGAATTCACCGTTGAATTTACCAATTATAACTGCTTCATTTAAGGTATGATCATTTGCATGACTGCGCGCTGTGGAAGTAAGATACGTCCCCTAAACACAATGAAGAAGATTAAGGCTATTGCTAAAGCCAAAAACAAAATTCAACTCCCAAAAGAAGCCATACCTGCCCAACCCATATTATAGAAGCAGCAAAACCCAGGTACAAAGAAGCTGGGACCATTGTATACCTACAAGATCGCTCAATCAACTGCTGACAATTGAAATTCATGAACATCTTAAACAAACTACAGGTATCAAGAAAAAAAAATGCAAAACCTTACAATGTGTTAGCATAAAATAAAAATAAAAAAAGTAAAATCGACAAAAAGTTGGGTAGAATAAAAAGGAGAGGGAGAAGAAAATCGCAAACATGTGTAAATGGACTAAAGTTAACATCTAGTATAAGCAAGTAGGGGCTCAATGCTCATCCCTCGTGTAGACCCACTGTTATGGAGAACTCTTTTGTATCTGCTACTATTGTTCTCACGCTAGTGACGGCTCCTTCACACATGTCCTTTATGATATTTATATATTAATATGAATTAATTTCTTCTCCATCACCTACTAAAGGACCTTTTGTGGTACTCTATCATATGCTTTATCTAGGTCAATAAACATCATGTGCAGATTTTCTTCCTTTCGCGATAGCTTTGCATCAATCTTCTAAACAAGAATATAGCCTCTGTTGTAGATCTATAGGTCATAAATCCAAACTGGTTCTCGGCCACTCTTATTGTATTCCTAAGTCTACGTTCTGTCAGAGGCGAATCCAGGATTTAAATCCTATGAGTTCAATATTCAAGGTTTTTAGCATTGAACCTATTGTATTTTGAAAGTTATGGGTTCATATTTATTGTTTTTGCAATTTTAATGAATTTTCGCATACTAAATTTTACTCCACGCCGAAAGTTATGGGTTCAATTGAACCGGTAGGTTCAACACTAGATCCGCCCCTGGTTCTGTCACTCTTTCCAAAGTTATATCGTATGACTCGTGTGTTTAATGCCAAGATAGTTCGCACAACTTTGAATATCTCCTTTGGTCTTACAAATTAGGATCAGGGTACTCTTTGTCCACTCGCCGGGCACCCTACCACTACTCAGTTTAACGTGGAATAGCTTGGTGAGGCATTCTATTCCAACCTCTCCAAGACACTTCTAAAACTCTATAGGGACACTATTGATCACAAGCTTTTCTAATCCTCATATTTTTCATGGCATTCTCTACCTCTGTCAGCCTAGTTCTACGAGTGTAGCTAAAGTTTCTATCATACAAGACGTATGGAGGTCAAAAATGATACGAATAGACCTCAAAATAGTACGGTGAAGGAGAACATTCAGGGTTTTTTACACTATAGTGCATTATTACTAGTTTACTACTATCAAGTAGTGACTATAACTGAGAGCTATCAATAAGAGCAGTGGCGAAGCCACATGATGATAACTGACCACCCTTCGTCGAAAAATTGCACTGTGTATATAGGTAAAATATTATGATTTAGACGTATATAACGCATATTGAACACCCTTTGTCAGAAAAAAATTTCACTCCTTTTAAATTTGAACACCCTTAGAAAAATTTCTAGCTTCGCCACTGAATAAGAGATAGTCCTTCCTTCCATTGATGGCATGTCGTCCCTGATAATGCAGTTACTTATTCTACAAACATCAAAAGGATGACTATAACATAGAATTGGCTGGCTTCTAACTGAGAGCTAGCATATAATTCTTGTCGGCAAATCAGCTGGCTACTAATGCCTCCTTAACTGTTTAAATCCCATTTTGAGAATTTATTACAATGCTTGCTCTAATCATTCTAAGCACAATTGTTCAAGCCTAGATTGTTCCGAGAAGAAATTAGCAAAAGGCCAAATACATTAAACTTCTTCATGGCCAATGGCACAACGAGAAATATGAAGCCTAACAGACCTCTATAATTAGTCCAATAGAGTACAAGATTCATGTTTTTACTCGCATTAAGGATTCATAAGTGCGCAAATATTGCAAAAAAACATAAATCCAAAACTAAAACACCTACAATCACAACTCACTTTATAAAACGAGTTAAATTGGATTTGCACTACACGATCCCTGCCAGCTCAATGGCCTAATCATTCCTTATTGGTTAAATATTTAATTTTACAACAGCAACAACAACAACCAATAGCCACTACTACCGGTAAAATCCACCAGTGGGGTCTGGGAAGGGTAGAGTGTAGGCAGACCTTAACCCTAGCCCAGACGGGTAGAGAGGTTGTTTCCGGGAGACCCTCGGCTCAGAGATAAACATTTAATTTTGAAAAAGCAAAATGCAATAGACATAAAGAAAACATACCAATTGGGCATCAAATTGGCAGCTACAAACAACCAATAGCCAGTACTACCAAGGATCAAAGCATTCTTTGATCCAAGCTTCCTAACCACCAATGAAGCAAATATTGAACAGAACATAAATGACAAATACAATATCCCCAGTGAAGTTGTCCCTAAATTTCCTTCCTGAAACACACACAAAAAAAAAAAGAATCTCAAACTCAATTCCAATTCCAACTTCTAAAATCATGCAAATTCAATCCAAAATCAACCATTTCACACTAAATAACCCCTGAAATTCATAACAATGAAAATTATACCGTATTAATAGTGCTTTGAAGATTCTGAGCAGCCCCATAAGCCAAGAAAATCAATAAAAAGGCACAGCTTAGAATATGAACATCTCTTTCATGATTCACAATTGGGTTTTGATTTTTGGGATTTTCAACTACAAGGGGTGCTTCCTCATCAGTAGCCATTGATAAAAAGAGTATCAAGATTGAATTTTTCGAATTTTGAACAAATACCACAAATGAATTTATGCACACAAGTGTATATATACAGTGTATTTTTTTTTTTTAAGTCAAAAGAGAGAGAAAAGTGAATAACAGAATTTGCCGGCAAAGTAGTATGAAGAAAAGAACATATAGAAAGAGCTTAAGCTCCTCAAATATGACAATAAGAAAGCTTCAGCGCCCATGGTGGGTAAGAGAAAGACAAAGAAAAATAGTGATAATTTTCTTGTTTTGCAGTAATTAATGATTAATGTTTGTTGAGATATTTCTTTTTCCCATTTTAAATATGGGCCAATCAAGATTCTTTTTTTTTTTTACAAGGTAAGAGACAAAAGGTTGAGATTTTTAAAGTAGCAACTTTTAGGAATACAAAAGAAGTATTTGTATGACTCATGATTCAAGATTCACCCCAAGTGAAGATTCTTGGACTTCTATTAACCAGTATCGATCTTATAAGTCATCCATACTTATTTAGTAGGCATTTGGCCATAAGAATTGTAAATTTAAAAAAAATGGTGAAAAGATTTTTTTAAGTGAAAATGGTATTTGAAATTTAGAGGTGTATTTGGACATAAATTTCAGTTTTGGTTGTTTTTAAAGTTTTGTGAGTGATTTGAGTGAAAATTTTGAAAAAAAGCTTTTTGGAATTTTTCAAATTATCCAAAATTTTCAAAATGCATCTTCAAGTAAAAATTGCAAATATTATGAACAAATGCTAATTTCGAAAAAAAAGTGAAAAACTTTTGGGAAAAAAAAAGAAAATTTTTTTTATGTCCAAACGGGCTCTTAGTAATGAGGGGTCATTTGGAACCATAGATAAGCAAAAACAATTTTGGGATAAAAATTTAATATCGTCTTATTTCTTATTTGGTTATTAATCTTGAGATGAATTATTCTATGATTAAAAATAGTATCAGGATAACTGTAGACAATAAATTTGCGTCGAGAAAATAAAATCAAGACCGAAAAATATTGCAACAATCGTAGTATTTGATTTCAAATATTTGAGTGTACAATCTCTATGAATCCTCTAATTCTACTTTTCTAGTATAAATTCAAGAGGCCATTGAGCTTGATCTTGAATTTGAATTTGATTTATCTGTCGCGAACACTTTGATTATTGCCACGAATTGTATCACGAACAAGTAGCCTTGATCTTGAACGCCTTGTATTTGATTTGACTTCGTTCTTGATCTTGAATACTTGAATTGTTCTTCGTTCTTGAGCTTGGACTTGATTTCTTGAACTTGAACTTGATTGCTTGAAGCTTGAAACTTGTAGAGAAATTTGCGGTGTTTGATCCACGAGCCCTCTCTTGCTTCTTGTTATAACTTCTGGTCTCTTTTCTGAGATATGAAGACCCCTATTTATAGTTGTGGAAGGGAGGAGTTATGATAAGAACAGACTCTTTCCGACCAATCAAATTAAAGTGTGACATGGCCGCATTTGATTGGCCAGAACATGTCACTTGCACACGTGGCGCGATTTCACTGGTCCTTTAATTTGACTTGGCATGCCTTGTCATTTTGACACGTGGCATGATCCCACTGGCTCTTGTGTTTGACTTGGCGTGCCACGTCATTCGACACGTGACACCAAACTAGGCCTCCAGGAATATGGCAAATTGGGCCTAATGAATTGGGCTCATCGTTTGTAGCCCAACTAAATGGGCTAGCCCAATGGATTAAGACTTATTTATTTAATCCATATATATTGAACTTATATAATTATATTATCCCATAATATTTATTTAGACTAATATATTTAAATATGGTCCAAATTATTTTATTGAATTTAAATTCAATAAATTTTGCATGCCTACAAATACCCCTACTTCAAGACTTGTCGATGAATCATACACTGTAAGGACTAGGCTTGAAGTATTAACTTGGTACTTCATTAAGATTAATAATAATCTGTGAAATGCATTTCCTATAATTCGATACATTACGTCATATCAAATGAGTACGTGAAGGATATGAATTAATTGTCTATCAATAACTTTAGCTATGATTTTTTTTTTTTTTTGTCCACTTGACCATTTTACAAAGAGACCAAGCTTTTCCGGTAATAAGAAAGGCTATAACAATTCTTATTATAACGGGCATTCTATTGTTCAAATTTAGTTGAACAATCTCAAAATGTGGTCCAACGATGTTGTAGCTTTTGTATTATAAAGATAAGATTTCATTCTTGATTGGACAAGAAAACAAAACCCCGCAAACAAGGATAACCAGACACAGTCCAAGTTTAATATGGTTTCTGCAATTTCACTGCCTAAGTACTGTCCTTGTCCAAGTAGTAGAATAATTCTTTTCACAGCACGAATCCCTTTTTGTCTCTAATTACGGCCATCCCACATTGGCAAAGCAACTTATTGTGCTTCCTTGAGAAATATATAAATACGGTATACTCTTCATTTTATTAGCATCATTTTCAGCGTTTGCAAACCACTTTAAGTTTACTTTTGACGATTTGGGAGCATTGACGCGAAGGTAATTTCTTCTTATTTTCTTGTGTTTTCTTTATTCCATTGTCTTTTTTTGTAGGTCAAACGAGAAGGATGTATTCTTGTTTAACGAGATGATCAATGCATGTAGAAGACCTTTAAAAGCTCACGGTCAAGATTTTTTAAAAGTTCACAGTAAAGACCTTTAAAAGTTCGCGGTGAAGATCCTTAAAAGCTTGTGAAGACCTTTAAAAGCACGCTGTCAAGATCTTTAATAGTTCACAGCGAAAACCTCTAAAAGTTCGCAGTGAAGACTTTACACTATCTGAGTTAAAGACTTCGTTTTATTTGAAAACTTGACTTTCTTTATCTCTGACGAAGACCATTATGCTCATGCGTTAAAGAGAATAAAAGACTAAGCGGGCGTTGCAAATATAATCTGGGGTATTATGCCCAGAGTCGAATCCCACAGGGAATTAACGTATCAAGAGAAAGTTTTAAACTACTAAATTTTTATTAGTCAACCTCCTCAAACTTTATGAATAACAACTGGTGGTGTGATTACTACTACAGCTAATTGAATTAATAAAACTAAGTAACTAACAAGCAGTTGTAAATAATTGGAATAAAGGTCTAAGGCAATGGTTTCCCCCGTTGGTTCTTTCCCTAGTTGTATGTTCCTATAGCTTTGATTTGGTTGTCTCTATCAATCATGAACTCTCCAGTTATCGTAAATCTTTCTCAAGCATTTATGACAATTTACTAGACGCACTCTCTCGAGCTACGCTAGCTATATTTGCGTTACGGTTCACTTTAGATTGCACCCGAGGTATATTATCTCTAACCCAACCTCTAAACCCTCGGTTATGACTCTCGTCTATACTCTGGGAGTGGTGTTGTTCAACAACTACCTAAATATGCACTCTTTCTCAAGCAGATACATAATAAATAGGAACAGCTAGTTGAGGGCCCTTCAACTAACTACAATCAAAACGTAGTTGAACAAATACAGATTAATACCCAATTCACAACTATATTAACATGCCAACAAATTCATCTCCAACGGGTTCCACCAAAACCTTAGATTAAAGTATTTATCTACTCATAATAATAACAAAAACTACAAAAGAATTTATAGTCAATGGTAAAAGAACAAAAGAGGAGAATAAAGATTGATGCCCAATTTTCCTCCTTGCCTCTTGCCCTTGCTATTAATGTTTTCTACTTTAAAAATTGATTCTCTCCTCTCTTGGGCGAATTCCTTAAGTTTATATAGGGTTTGGGGCTTAAAATCCCGTGTTTTGCACTTTAGTCCCTGAAGTTTACGCGTCCTGCCGCGGTCGCACCGCGGTTACACCAGGACCGCGGCCAATCAGGTTCTCTGAATCTGAGGTTGCTTCCTACCGCGGCTGCGCCCGAACCGCGGCAGGCCTGCTTCAGCTCTGCTTTTGCTTATTATTTGGTGCACTTTGTGAGTATTATTTGATTGGCCTCCTTTTTCCCGTAATTGACTCTAAAAATGTTCCAACGTCCTTTTCTTGTGATATATCACCTGCAATGCATGAAAAGCACTAATCAGATCATTTTGTTATCAATATTTAAATTAAAACGATACAAGATGTGGTTCCTTAGGGTCCTAATTATAGTAAAATTCACCTATTATCAACACCCCACACTTAAAGTTTTGCTCGTCCTCGAGCAAGTTAAACCACACTTTTAGGCCTAATCGTCTAATGCATTACCCTTTTTATGTCACACCTGCCATTATAAAAGAGCACCCCAAGCAGTGCAACGGCCACACCTCAAGTGAAGACTCTAATGCCATGCCACACTTGTGCTTACTCTAAGAACTCTAGATAGAGGTGAAGACTTGTCTTTTCCTCCTGAATTACATGCCCTCACATCACCCTTTTGAGAGAAGTCCCACACATATATAATTAAAGACATCAAGGAACTTTAGATGTAAAGAATTCACTCACTCTCAACAAGGAACATTCACATGCCACACAGATACACCATAAGTTTGCCCGTAGTGTAATACTCTACTAATCGAGTTGTTCAGTCTGAGATCAATAGGGCGTCATTTGGTTGTAATGTAGGCTAAGGGACGAGTAGGGTATATTATGGTATAGCGACTAACCTCCCTAAGCACTTTTAATCCATTAGCTTTACGTTTTGGCCCAATTTCCATGTTGCCCACTTCTCTTTCCACACTTTCTTTCATAAGTCATCCCCTTATTTTTCTAGGTACACTGGCTTTTTCTTGTAATCAGTATTTAGGACCAATATTTTCATTGTCCTACCTTCATTATTATTATTATTATTATTATTATTATTATTATTATTATTATTATTATTATTTGTCATTGCACCTTTCAGTTATTTCCCTGATCTTCCTTTGCCCACCACATTACCACCCCACACTTTAACTTTTATATACTCTTTAATAATTCAAGTGCTTATAGGAGGTACAAAGTTTGAAAAATCAAGTTATTCAAACATATGGAGTAAGGATGTTATAAGGTTAACAAGGAAACAAGCTATAAGCTCAAGGGTTTAACTATGGTATACTGTTTACAGGTGGATACATAACTATGCAGGCTTCACAAAGAAATGCCTATATCATCTCTAAAGCCAAACAACTTCTGTTTCGCTTCGCACACACACATGGCAAGTTCTAGGTATCACATGCAGACATAGAATACATGAACTACCTCACACACACTTGGCATGTAACTCATTCCGAATTGGTTTGTCAACACACTCAAGTGAGCATTCAAGTCAGACAAAGTGTGCAAAATTAAGGCAGAAGATTAAGAGTCTACAAGTGAGCCTAGGCGTCGCACCCTCAAGTACGTTTTGATTGTTTGCAGGTATGTACACTGAGGGATGCATTCTTGCCCATACCCATCTTTTCCCAAGAGAGTTCTAAGAGTCCTAAAAAAATAAAAATAAATCCACCTAACCCGGTTCAAGATAAACCCTTGGAAAAGAACCGTGGTCAAAAGAAAAACCAAGGGGGAGTTACTACACTACCTCAAAAGAAAATAAAAAAATCTTTTTGGTCTTTTTGTTAGACTACTTCCCTCAAGAATACTGTCTAGGTGGTCTGTCATCAAGAAGGGTCTCCTACATTTTCTACTTTTTTTTAAAAAATTTATTCAATTAAACAAACACAACTAAAATAGCATAGAAAGTCACCTAGACAATCTCCTCACCCCACACTTAAAATTGTGCATTGTCCCCAATGCACACTCATACATACAAGAGGGTAAAAGAAACTCCCTGGTAGGCCAAAGGCCGAAGCACTAGCATCTCATGGGGTACTCAGACTTCTCCCAGGCCTGGTCCTTCGTGCTGGTACCTCACACTTAGTTCCAACCATTTGGTTTGCTATAGCATCCTTCCAATGGCTTTGCATTCCATGCTCCTAAAAAAATCAAAAATCGACACTTTAAGAAAATTATAATAATAAAAAAATAAACTAAAATAAACTAAAATAAAAATAAATAAATAAATAATGTTGGGTTGCCTCCCAACAAGCGCTTGATTTAACGTCGCGGAACGACGCGAATCACTTTTTGCCTCCACTTTGAACTTATGAATTGGACCCCAAGTTTTGCTTCAAGCTTATGATTATGCTCTTGGGGCGGTGGAACGAATCTAACTAGCCCAAGAAAATAATGTAGTATTCCAGAATGTAGGCATCTTGTTCCTTACTCCTTGACTCATCAAGTGGCTCGGACGACTCTATTTCCATATCATCATCCAAACACAATGTAGAAAAGTGCTTGGAGTGTGTACCAAGGCGCTCAACTACATAAATTTTAGGATTGTCAACATCCTCAACATCAATGACACTGGAGTCAACTAAATACGTATCATCAATGTCCTTGGCTGGATGATTTTTTCTTCCCTTTAAGTGCAAAGGCTCAAATTCGAGCTCCCTTTCCCAAAAACCTTGGCCTTCAAGAGCAAGTACCCATTCTGCCAAGTCTTCTCCATTAACTTCATCTAGGTTCATGAGACAAGTTGATAGAGGATCATCAATGTTCGACCCCGAAAATAGCCCCTTGTACTGCAACAAGTGCAGCATGTTGTTCATGATCTGAAAAGATTCAGCCTGTATTTGTGGGACTACTATTGCTGTGGCCAAATTCTCCGTCGTGGGTTGTGCCCAATAATATAAAAGAAATTCAATATGTGAATGAAATCAAAGAAAATTGACTACACTTAAGAATTTTGTATTTTCCTCCAACTACAATTGATAATATCGTTAATTCCCCGGCAACAGCGCCAAAATTTGATCACGCTCAACTGTGTCTAATAAAAGACTAAGCGGGCGTTGCAAATATAATGCGGGGTATTATGCCCAGAGTCGAATCCCACAGGGAATTAACGTATCAAGAGAAGCTTTTAAAGTACTAAATTCTTATTAGTCAACCTCCTCAAACTTTATGAATAACAATTGGTGGTGTGATTACTACTACAGCTAACTGAATCTATAAAACTAAGAGTAACTAACAAGCAGTTGTAAACAATTGGAATAAAGGTCTAAGGTAATGGTTTCCCCCGTTGGTTCTTTCCCTAGTTGTATGTTCCTATAGCTTTGATTTGGTTGTCTCTATCAATCATGAACTCTCCAGTTATCGTAAATCTTTCTCAAGCATTTATGACAATTTACTAGACGCACTCTCTCGAGCTACGCTAGCTATATTTGCGTTACGGTTCACTTTAGATTGCACCCGAGGTATATTATCTCTAACCCAACCTCTAAACCCTCGGTTATGACTCTCGTCTATACTCCGGGAGTGGTGTTGTTCAACAACTACCTAAATATGCACTCTTTCTCAAGAAGATACATAATAAATAGGAACAGCTAGTTGAGGGCCCTTCAACTAACTGCAATCAAAACGTAGCTGAACAAATACAGATTAATACCCAATTCACAACTATATTAACATGCCAACAAATTCATCTCCAACGGGTTCCACCAAAACCTTAGATTAAAGTATTTAGCTACTCATAATAATAACAAAAACTACAAAAGAATTTATAGTCAATGGTAAAAGAACAAAAGAGGAGAATAAAGATTGATGCCCAATTTTCCTCCTTTCTTTTGATGTTTTCCACTTTAAAAACTGATTCTCTCCTCTCTTGGGCGAATTCCTTATGTTTATATAGGGTTTGGGGCTTAAAATCCCGTGTTTTGCACTTTAGACCCTGAAGTTTACTCGTCCTGCCGCGGTCGTACCGCGGTTACGCCAGGACCGCGGCCAAACAGGTTCTCTAAATCTGAGGCTGCTTCCTACCGCGGTTGCACCGCGGCCGCGGCCGGACCGCGGCAGGCCTGCTTCAGCTCTGCTTTTGCTTATTATTTGGTGCACTTTGTGGGTATTATTTGATTGGCCTCCTTTTTCCCGTAATTGACTCCAAAAATGTTCCAACGTCCTTTTCTTGTGATATATCACCTGCAATGCATGAAAAGCACTAATCAGAGCATTTTGTTATCAATATTTACATTAAAAATGATACAAAATGTGGTTCCTTAGGGTCCTAATTATAGTAAAATTCACCTATTATCAATAATACTTCTTCAAAAACTTGCCATTGATAGGGTCGATTCTCATGTCATCTGCATCAACCAGCTTGTAAGCCTCACTTGAATAAGCTTCTTGCACGACATATGGCCCATCCCATTTTGAAGTGAACTTCCCTACAGGTTTATGGGAAGTAATAATGGGTCTTCTTATGGCAAGAACTTGATCTCCTACTTGAAAGGATCTCGGGCGAACTCTTTTATTGAAGGCGCGAGACAATCGAGCTTGATAGCATTCAAGACTCTGTTGAGCTTCCAACCTCTTCTCATCAAGAGCCGCTAACTCTGCTAATCGAAGTCGAGCATTTTCTTCATCAGTGATCCCTTCTTGAATAGTCAGTCGTAATAAAGGTATCTGATGCTCAAGTGGCAAGACAGCTTCGACTCCATAAACGAGTGAATACGGAGTCGCTTGTGTTGGCGTGCGGTGAGTCGTCCTATATGCCCATAGAGCTTCTTCCATACGGTCATTCCAATCTCGTTTGGATTTGGAGACAACTTTCTTCAGCAGGTTTCATAGAGTTTTGTTGAATGCCTCAGCTAGACCATTGGCGGCAGCATTGTACATTGAAGAGTTACGTTGCTTGAAGCCAAAGAGATCACAAATCTTGTTCGTCAACCTATTGTCGAACGGCTTTCCATTATCCGTTATTATGTAACGAGGAATGCCGAATCGATAGATTATGTTTACTCGGATGAAACTTGCAACATTTTCCTATTTTACCTCCTTAAGAGCAACAGCTTCGGCCCATTTTAAGAAGTAGCCAGTTGCAACCAAGATGTATAAGTGCACACCAGAAGAATTCGGCAGTGGTCTCACGACATCCAATCCCCAAGCATCAAATGGCCAGGATGCAACAGTCGAGTGCAACACTTCAGGAGGTTGACGAATAAAATTTGCATGGAATTGACAAGCCTTGCATCTTCAAGCGTAGTCCAAGCAATCTTTTACCATCATTGGCCAATAATATCCCATTCTTTTATATGGAAGTGGAGCTTTGGTCCAGACTGGTGCGACCCACATACCCCAGAATGTGCCTCTTGCAAAGCTTGGAGTGCTTCTTCTTTCCCTAAGAATCGCAAGAGTACTCCCTCGAATGACCTTCTGTATAGAGTATCTTTGTAGTAAAGGAAGCGAGGTGCACGACGACGGATCTCAAACCTTCTCCTCGGGTTTTCTGTAAGTATCCCATAGCATAAGTAGTCAATAATGAGTTGTCGCCATTCTTCGTTCTCAACTTCAGAAACAACGACAAGATGCTTAAGTTCATTTTCTTCACCTTCAGCCTCATTTAATGGTGGTACTACCCATTTTTGGCAGACGGTAACTTGCGCTTGATCAGGCAGGGTTAACGATGAAGCTAAAGCATTAGCCTTCTTATTTTCTTTCCTTGGCACATGCTGAATAGTCACATCATCGAGCCATCCCATTAACCTTTTAGCATAATCATGATATGGGCGTAGTTCAGGCTTCTTAACCTCGTAACTACCCAAAAGCTAATTGACCACTAATTGGGAGTCACCAAAGACTTGCAATTGCAATTGCTGCATATCAACGGCCTTTTCAAGCCCAAGTATTAATGCTTGATACTCAGCAACATTGTTGGAACAGAGTTGTGTCAAGGTGAAGGAGTAGGGCAAGACTTCACCTTGGGAAGTGACAAATACTACGCCAGCACCAGCTCCCCCGCGATGCACAACACCATCAAAGTACATCTTCTATGGAGGTTGAACTTCAACGACCATTGCGTCCTCATCAGGTAGTTTGTCAGTTAGCTCCCAGTCATCAGGTATCGGATGATCTGCCAAGAAGTCTGCCAATGTTTGTCCTTTTACATCCTTTTGAGGGATTTACAAAATCTCGAATTGTTGAAATTGGAGATACCATCTCGCTACTCGATCACTAAGAATAGGTTTTGACATCACGAACTTGAGGGGATGTTCTTTGGAAACAAGACGGACAACATGAGCTTGAAAGTAGTGCTTCAACTTTTGAATTGAGAAGACTAGCACCAAACACAACGTTTCAATTGGCGAATAATTCAGCTCATTTGGTGTCATCATCCTGCTCAAATAGTAAAGGGAGTTTTCTTTCCCCTCACTATTTTCTTGGGCCAGCAATGCTCCAACAGACCTTTTTTGTGCCGCAATATATAGTATCAATGTCTTTCCCGGTATAGGAGCTGCTAAAACTGGAGGCTTCATCAAGTAGGCTTTGATAATTTTGAAGGCGTTGCTACAAGCTTGGTCCCACTTAAAAGGAATGCTTTTCTTCATGAGACGACTAAATGGCTGGCACCTTCCAGCTAGGTTCGAGATGAATCTCCTAAGGTATTCTAGCTTTCCTTGCAGACTTTTCAATTCATGAATATCACGTGGCTTAGGCATTTTCAAAATAGCATCCACTTTGGCTTGATCAATTTTGATCCCTCGATGTCGGACAATGAAACCAAGGAACTTTCCAGAAGTAACTCCAAAGGCACATTTCAATGGGTTCATCCTAAGTTGGTACCTCCGGAGCAACTCAAATACCATTCTCAAGTCTTTCAAGTGGTCGCCCTTCTTTCTTGATTTTACCACCAAGTCGTCAACATAGCATTCGACATTCTTGTGGAGAAGATGGTCGAAAATATTTTGCATAGCTCTTTGGTAAGTAGCACCAGCGTTCTTCAAGCCAAAAGGCATTACCTTGTAGCAATAAATACCCTTGGGGGTGCGGAATGCAATAAGCTCTTCATCTTTTGGTGCCATGCGAATTTGGTTATAGCCCGAAGAACCGTCCATGAAAGACATTTCTTCGCAACCAGTAGTAGCATCGATCATCAGCTCTAGAATAGGAAGCGGGAATTCATCTTTGGGACATGCATTGTTGATATCCCTGAAGTCAACACATACTCGAATCTGGCCATTTTTCTTCCTTACAGGGACAATACTTGAAACCCATGTTGGGTATTTAACTTCCCGAATAAATCCAGCTTCAATGAGTTTGTTAACTTCGGTTTCGATCAGAGGAACCAAGTCCGGCCTAAAACGCCTTTGAGTTTGCTTAACAGGACGAGCGTCATTCTTGACCGCGAGGTGATGGATTGCCACTTTAGGGTCCAAGCCAGGAATTTCTTCCAATTCTGCATTATCCTCCATTGAAGATGGAAAACCGTTCTCGCCTTGTACAGTGATATGATACAAAGAACCCACACTTTCTTCATCCTCATCACGTTCTTTAGTGTAGACCACAGTGTATGGCTCCACTTTCAGTACTTCATCACAAGAAATCATGACTTTTGTTTGTCGCCTCATTCTAGAAGGAAGAAAACTTTGGAAATCTTTAGAGATCTTCTGAATTTTGGGCGAAGCGAGTGTTCTTGTATTTTGATAATTTCTTTGGAACTTATTCCCCTTCTTTAATGGACCCAATATCTCAAATACGGAAGTTCTCATATTTGATTTCCAAAGTCTGTCAAAAATAGAAGGCCTGTTAGAAGTGGCGGATTCATCTTCTATATTGATGTGATTGCTACTCGCCCTTCTGATGGAGATGCGCATTGGTGACGGTTTCTTGTATCCCAAACCTTCACGTGGTTGCCTCGTTGCAGCTTCTGATGGGAGCTTCCCTAACTTTGAAGGCTCATCGGGATTGTATCCAGGTTTTACAAATAGCTTGTAAGCGTTAGGATCAAAACCTTCATCTGTTCGCTTTGTAGGGAGTGCCACATTCTGCAAACGATTTTGAGCTACAAACCTTGTAAGCGACTTTGAGGACAACTTTACTACCTCAATTCGTTTTACCGGAAGAGTTAACTCATTTAGTGTGTTGGTATGGAGATTAGATGATTCTCCCTCGCCTTTCTTCCTTTTAGGGACGTATTGGAGCTTAGGACTTACTTTCTTGCCATAAGATGCAGCATCACTCTATGAGATTTATTCACGTTGGGTTGGACCTCCTCGGTAACAACTTTGGCTTTACCGATAGTTACCTCAGCTCTTTTAGCAATGGGCTCGTCATTCTTACTTTTTATGCCATCATCAAATTTTAGCTCCTTCACAATGTGGTTCTTCAAGTAGAACTTTGCATCAGCGAAGTGCGACTCTGCCTTGGTGAATGGCGCATCATCGACAATTATCGTCTTCTCGACTTCACCCTCGTAGTATTTTAAACATTGATGGTAGGTAGACGGAACTACTTTATTCTCATGTATCCAAGGCCTTCTAAGCAAGACATTGTATGAAGTCTTCGCCTCGATCACAAGAAGCCATGCACTTGAGTGCATATCTTCAATCGTGATTCCTAGCCTGATCACGTCTATGGCTCTTTGCCCTCCTTGGTTAAATCCTTGGATCATCACACGACTTTTTGAGAGTTCGTTCATGGTAATACCAAGTTGTTTCACAGTGTGAATTGAAAAAATGTTCACTGAGGATCCTCCATCAACGAAAATTCGGTTTACCCTTTCATCACGCATATAGCCAACCAGGTACAATGGGCGGTTATGAGGAGTGCCACCTAGCAGAAGATCGTCATTTGTGAATGTGACTTTTTCCTCACAAGAATTAACTTCTTGAGGAGTGGAGTCGATGAGCTTTTCCGAAGATGGTGCCAATGGTAGGTCATCACTCTTTTCTTTCCCCTCGTCAGTATGGCAACAAGAGGCATCAATACCCCCATGGGAAATCTTCATGCGGAACCAACTTGGTAAAAACTACTCCAAGGTCATTGGATGTCGTGGCTTTTGAGGGTGATACACCTCCGCTTTTTCTTTCCTAGCCTGATCGCGCCTATGGCTCTTTGCCCTCCTTGGTTGAATCCTTGGATCATCACACGACTTTCTGAGAGTTCGTTCATGGGAATACCAAGTTGTTTCACAGTGTGAATTGAAAAAATGTTCACTGAGGATCCTCCATCAACGAAAATTCGATTTACCCTTTCATCACGCATATAGCCAACCAGGTACAATGGGCGGTTATGAGGAGTGCCACCTAGAAGAAGATCGTCATTTGTGAATGTGACTTTTTCCTCACAAGCATTAACTTCTTGAGGAGTGGAGTCGATGAGCTTTTCCGAAGATGGTGCCAATGGTAGGTCATCACTCTTTTCTTTTGCCTCGTCAGTATGGCAACAAGAGGCATCAATACCCCCATGGGAAATCTTCGTGCGGAACCAACTTGGTAAAAACTCCTCCAAGGTCATTGGATGTCGTGGCTTTTGAGGGTGATACACCTCCGCTTTTTCTTTCTTTAAGTGATTAACTGGATTCCATCTCATTGGTCTTCTTACCACCATTTTTCTTGTTGGTTGTTCTACTGATTCTTTTCGTGGGCTCCTTTTGTGGCGCCTACGTCGAGTCACCAACGTCCAACCTCCATCGTCTTCAACTTTGTGGTTTTCCAGTAATTCTTCATCTTTACTTTCTTTAAAACCGCATAATTCATGCAGACTGAATGAGCCAAAGGTGATAGAAACTTGGTTTGCGCTTGCTTTCTCATCTTCAAGCACGATCTTTTTTTCGCGAGCCAAGTCCACAGCTTTGTCCTTGAAGACAAAGCACTTCTCTAGAGGATGGCTCACAAGTCGATGGTACTTGCAGTAATTTGGGTCATTTGTTCTCCCAGCTTCATTTGGCTGCTTCATCTCCGGAAGTTCAATGAGATTTAACTCGATGAGTTCTTCAGAAATAGTCGGCACATCAGAATCCAGAAATGGGTACTCTTTCTCTTGCATTTCTCTTAGATTCAACCTTCCACTTGGATTATCTTGAAACATAGTGGATCTCATACTCTGCTTCTTTCTCACTTTCGTCGCGAACTTCACAGGTGATGTGTTGACATTCATAGCTTCTTTATTATCGGATCTTGGTACAAACTTGCTCCATTTTCTGACTTCTTGCTTCTTGTTCCCTTTGCGAGGTTCATAGATAGGCAGCCTTTCATTTCCGGCAGAGGCCATGCTCAATTCCATGTCATGGACACGAGTTGCAAGTTCTTCAATTGTGCTAGGCTTGATACCTTGCAAGATGTAGCGCAATACCCAATGCATACCTTGGATGCACATTTCTATGCCAGAAGCTTCACTAAGACTGTCTTTACAGTTGAGGCTTGCATTCCTCCAACGATTGATAAAGTCGACGACTGGCTCACTCTTCCGTTGACGGGTATTTGTGAGTTCTATCATACTCACAGTATGTCTTGTGCTATAAAAGCGATTGAGGAATTCTTGCTCTAGTTGATCCCAGCTATCAACAGATACAGCCTTGAGATCTGTGTACCAATCAAAAGCATTTCCTTTTAATGAGCGGACGAACTGCTTGACAAGGTAATCTCCATAAGTTCCAGCATTGTTGCAGGTCTCAACGAAGTGCGCCACATGTTGCTTTGGATTGCCTTTGCCATCAAACTGTTGAAATTTTGGAGGTTGATATCCAGCAGGCATCTTCAACATATCGATCCTTGCAGTGTACGACTTTGCGTATGTAAGGGAAGACTTGGTAGCAACTTCGTACTTGCTTTTAATAGTTCCTTCGATGAACTCTTTCAACTGATTGATTGGAATCATCCCCTCCGAAGAGACTGGAATTTCCTTAGTGGATGCAACTTGTCATGGGGGAGGATCAATCTCTTGAAATTCTGGGAGTTTTCCAGGTGCATGGGTAGATTCTTCTTCCATTAAGATTACCACCCTGTCTGTTAGCTTGTCAATTCTAGCATCTTGATTTTGCATGCATTTGGTCAAGCTAGTGATTGCTTCCGTCAAGTTTGCCAACTGCTCCTCCACAGATGAAGTGTTTGTTACCATGGCTTGCATGAGTGTTGTGGACGATGGAGAGTAGCATGGATTTTCACACAGAGGATCCATCACTTGAAGTGTCATCATCTTCCTTCACAGAAGAGTGCTTGGATTCGTAGAGGTCAAGCAGAGCAAGAGTCTTCTTGATCTTTTCAGCAACATCGCTTCCTCCTTCCGGTGCGTTTGTGGATGATCTTGCTCCTTTTGAGGATGAAGATCTGAAAACATGGGTAGATGAGGACGGCACTTGGGGTGCTTGTTGTCCTAATGATCTTGCTTTGCTCCTCGTAACTGGCCCAAAGCTTCCAAAGATAACTCCAAGTATGTTTTCCACATCAGCATAGCACCTGGAATTAGCAGCCTTAGCGGAAGATGAACTGGAGTTGATTTTCTTGGAAGCCATTTCGTTGTTCTTGAACTTTGGTGATTGAAAAGTTGATATGAGAGGTAGAGATTGTCCCACCGGGCGTGCCAGAATTTGTAGACAATAAATTTGCGGCGAGAAAATAATATCAAGACCGAAAAATATTGCAACAATCGTAGTATTTGATTTCAAATATTTGAGTGTACAATCTCTATGAATCCTCTAATTCTACTTTTCTAGTATAGATTCAAGGGGCCATTGAGCTTGATCTTGAATTTGAATTTGATTTATCTGTCGCGAACACTTTGATTGTTGCCACGAATTGTATCACGAACAAGTAGCCTTGATCTTGAACGCCTTGTATTTGATTTGACTTCGTTCTTGATCTTGAATACTTGAATTGTTCTTCGTTCTTGAGCTTGGACTTGATTTCTTGAACTTGAACTTGATTGCTTGAAGCTTGAAACTTGTAGAGAAATTTGCGGTGTTTGATCCACGAGCCCTCTCTTGCTTCTTGTTATAACTTCTGGTCTCTTTTCTGAGATATGAAGACCTCTATTTATAGTTGTGGAAGGGAGGAGTTATGATAAGAACAGACTCTTTCCGACCAATCAAATTGAAGTGTGACATGGCCGCATTTGATTGGCCAGAACATGTCACTTGCACACGTGACGCGATTTCACTGGTCCTTTAATTTGACTTGGCATACCTTGTCATTTTGACACGTGGCATGATCCCACTGGCTCTTTTGTTTGACTTGGCGTGCCATGTCATTCGACACGTGGCACCAAACTAGGCCTCCATGAAGATGGCAAATTCGGCCTAATGAATTGGGCCCATCGTTTGTAGCCCAATGGATTAAGACTTATTTATTTAATCCATATATATTGGACTTCTATAATTATATTAGCCCATAACATTTATTTGGACTAATATATTTAAATATGATCCAAATTATTTTATTGAATTTAAATTCAATAAATTTTGCATGCCTACAATAACTAATAGTACCAGTCAAAGGGATGAGATAGTAATCACATGATAAATTATTTCAGGATAAAGCAGTAAAATTAACCATTGGTAAGTTATTTTAGGATTAAACGATAACATTGACTATCCCAGATAATACAACATACTAAACAGTAAAATAATAGTAGGATAACTAATCCCAATAATTAATCACAACATAACTAATCTTAGTATAACTTGTCTTCAGACCAAACGACTCCTTCGAGTATTTCACATTTTTTTGGATCATATGAGAATATCATTTATGTTTTGCTAACGACAGTACTATAATAAGATGATGAAAGGAGAGTTTTGGTGCAATGTTAAGAGTTGTCATGAGATTATGGGTTTAAATTGTAAAAATAACGCTTGCAGTAATACAACGTAAGACTATTTATGATATATATAACTCACTTTTTTCGGACTCCACACATAATAAAAGTTTAATGTATCTGCCTTTAAATTAAAAATTAAGGATCAAGAGAAAAAAGAGAAGATAATGTAAATATTGAGAATTGAACTTATAAAAATGCATGCACTATTAAGTGTTTACATCAAGTCATAAATTAAGAAAGGTGAGAATGCTACTAACTAAATATTGTTTAGTTATAATAATGTATTCTGAATGTATATGTCATGTACTCATTGAGTTTTTATTAACACCAATTATTCGATATGGTTTTGATGTTTAAATTGTACTTAGTGTTAAATATATTATATTATGGATGTATATTTATTACTCAAGTTGTAAATAAGCTTTCTGAAGAAGCTTATCCATATGGGATTTCGCGGTAAATATGTTTATCTATTTAGTACTCTATTGGAAATAAACCCCTTGAAAAAACTTATCATTTCGGTACTTCTTTATTGTTAAATATTACCTCCGATAGAAGATTATTTATATCTGGTACAATAACAGCTTACACAGCAGCTTGAAGTAGTAGCTTACAAGCAGCTTGCAATAGCATCTTACAGCAGTTTTCTTTCTTCTATAACTAGAGGAGATTTCAATTTATTAACTACATCAGTTTGAAGTTGAATAATATAATAATTTCTCTCTATACTTGTCTTTACTTTACGGTCTTTATTTTATAAATATTTAGTAGATATTTAATGAAAATAATCTTTTTCACCTTTGGATCTTTTACCATCGAACTATGAAAGTGCTCTTTCCTTCCCTAATTATTATAAAAAAAACAGGTGGCATTGCCAAACCAGATCCAAACACAAACCGCCAGCAGTTGAGTTGACTGCTACAAGCCAAAGGCTCGCATTTGGACTGCTAACGGACCTCTTAATAACAAGATTTAACTTATCTAGTATTTGGACATAAATTTAACTAAAATTTGAAAAAATATCTTTTGAACTTGTGTTAAAAAATAATTTTTGAAAGTTAAAATTGTGTTTGGACATGCATTTTATTTTAAGGAAAGTTAAAATTTTGTGAGTAGAAGAAAATTTTTTAGCCAAAGCTGCTCTAAACTAATTTTTGGAAACTTGGAAATTCTTGATTTTTTTTTTTCTAAAACATGATCATATTTCATAAACAAACAATGTTTTCAAAAAAAAATTAAAAAAATGAAAGACAAAATTATGCCAAACGGGAGTCTATATTCATAACATTATTCAAAACAATTACAATATTGTTAAGAAACGTAAGTCAAAATAACAATATAAAACAAGAAAATAGAATAGAAGAGATAAAAGAGAGGAGTGATTCTTATTTCTTCTTTGTATTTAAGTATGTACAATGTGATACCCAAATCCTCTATTTATAGGATGATATTTAGGTAATATAAAAGAATATCACGAACATGGTATTAACTACTGAGATCATGGGGGAAGATCATAGAGGACAGGGCGGAGCCAGCCCTTCGGTTACGGGTTCGGCCGAACCCAATAGCTTTAATCCAAACTTTATTTTGTCTTGAAAAAATCATTGAATATGCACAAATTATTATGTTAGAATCCAGTAACTTAAAAAAGCTAGAATCCTACACCCATAAGTTTCAAATTCTGGCTCCGACTCTGATAGAGAAGGTAATGGAGATGTGGGAATTACAACCATAATAGTAAGAAGTGATGAGAGATTAATGAAGAAGACTAGTAGGATTAACTTCTTTAAAACTTATAGACATCGACTACCTAATATAATATTTCATAACACTCCCTCGGTGGCATCTAATTCTATCCAAAAATAAATATGCCCGTAAATAGTCTTTGCGTACGGAAAATACTTTAAGGAATTTCACAAAATGGTAATGAAAGAAATGTCAAATTACCAAATTTCAAGATATAAATATGATTTTACCCAACATAACTAAAGGTTATGATACACTTCGACCAAATAAAACTATTCATTTGGTTCTCCAACATTTGTACAGACGTAATTTTCTGTTCATGATTGCATCATTTTTGACACTAGTAGTCGTGTGCGGTCACCATTAAAAAATATTAATTAAATTAAATTGTGATCGAAATTATTTGAACATATTAGATTATATTGCTTTAATAAATTTTAATTATCTTTCTCCTTTGTTAATACAATAGACCCAATAACAATATATCTATTTATAAACTACAAAGGAGACTATATAGTTATAATAACTTTTTTGTTCTATATTTTGTATTATATTATCCAATATTCAGTATTATAACATTGTTAATATAAATTTGTATTAGCACATTTTTTTTATTTAATATTTTTGTTTGCTACTTTTTTTTAATATAATATAAAAGATATATATTTTGTTACTCTTAAAAAATTAATTTTAAATTTATTCTATTGTGTAAATTTATCCATAATATTTAATTACTTTATTTTATTATTCAACTGCATCCATATATTAAGCCACGTATCAGCCTAATAATAAGCCACTTGACATTGGTCAACACAAAGCTCCAAGAGTTAGTTATTGGGAAGCTATTTGAAAGAATATCTCCAACATTTTAATGCAAGAAAAATCAAAAATTAATTATATCTCCTAACATTTTGGTAACTGATATATATATGCAATAACTTATGTTTTCCCTAGATTTTAAATTGATTTTTAATGCAATAAAAGTTGAAAATTAATTATATCTCGTAAAACATTTTCTTTAGAAAGATATTGTATTACTTATTTGATGAAATCTTATAGCTTTCACTTGGATCTTAGGTTATAAAGTAGACTAGGTGCTCGAGACTAATGTTTTGGGTATTCAACGCAAGCCCCTTGATTCCCTTGAAGGATATTTTTCTCTGCAGAGCCTCATCACATGCTCTAATTGCAAGGGTTTACCATTTCAGTGTAATTTCTGGGGTACAAGCTAGAGTTCTCTGGTAAGAACTAACCATTTTCAATTAAAATCAACTGTTCGAGTAGCGGGACAAAAAATATTCAATATGAACACTGTGAAAGCCTAGATAAACCATCAATAATTTCAGCTGCGAAGGCATCAGAACAAAAACAAACAATTCTAACTTCGACGAATTCACCAACACAAAACCACAACAACAGAGTTCAGAATCATACATTTCCCCCATTACTATTTCCTCCCCTAAGACGAGGAATACCCATTCTGCTTTTGGTACATTATGCGAGCTCACTACACAGGTCATAGTAAAATGAGACCGCGACAACCTGATAACTAATAATCAAGTCAATTATGGATTTGGACCTGTTACACTCATTATCAGGAGAAAGACATAGTGCTCAAATAAACAGTAACAAAAGAATGAAAAATGGAGTACAGCATTATTGTCCAGTCAAGAGTCCATCTCATTATACCATCGAAAGAGTGATTTGGTTCACTGATATTATACAAAAGTCACCCCCCAGATTCTTCAATGTACTACTCTTCAGCAGCACACTTCGACAAACATTATGAGAAGGGAATATGAACTATTTGTGTACTTAAACCATATGGATACAGAGAATCCAGGAGAAGAAATACAGGTGCACTGGCAGTGTCTCTGTGCGTTGTTAGCGTTTCACCTAATTTCAGACATGTAGATGCAAGCAGACAAGAAGAAACAGTTTAGCTCGATTTCCCGCCCATATGAGAAGTGCATTCAACTTGAAAGCGTTAACTTTAAGTAACCACTAAATGCAATACTAATCCATATCTTTCTTCCTGATTTCTTGCACAAATCAGAGTTCTTTATTCAAGTATCATAAATAGCACTGCCTCTATTCCACTGTATCCAGTGAGCACTATTTCTACGTCTAAGTTGGCACCCCGGTCAGTCACTGTCCCAAGTTTCATCCAAGTCCTTTGAGCTTTTCACCTTTGTCTTGTTCTCGGAAGTACCCTCATTTTTCTTCATTTGCTCTTGACTACTTGTCCTAAAGCTATTAGTTACCCCTCTTGATGCCCTCGAACCAGGTGCATCCTCTGCACTAGATCCCAATGTTGCTACCTTATCATAATCCTCCCCCTCGTCACTACTACTTCTAAACTCACTTGGTAGCATTGAGTGCTGCCCTTCCTCATCATCTGAATTCCACATGGCTTCCTCGAAGTCACTTAACATGTCTGAACCAGAACCTTCTGTACCCATCTTTCCCTTTAAATAAGGATCAAAATTTCTGCTTGAACCTCCCTCACTTATAGGTCTATTGCTCTTACCTTTCTGCCATTTCTCCGTTCTATACTTAGGATGCCTTTCAGGAGCCTTGTACATGCCGGAACCAGCGAAATTGCTTCTACCACGTCGGTCATCATTGTTGTCCGATTCATTGTCGTCTTCAGATGAATCATCATGTCCATCATCATCAGCTATCTTCCTTCCGTATGTCTTATTCCAGCCACCTGTCCTCCCTCCTGACTCATCATCTGATTCATCACTTCCCATCATTCCAGATCTTCTGAATCGACTACCTATATCTTCTTTGTTCCAATATCTAATCTTCCCTACTTCGTCTTTCTCTGCTTCTTCCTCAGCTGCCCATTCGTCATCAGCTGCCTGTTCTATCTGAGCAATAAAACGGTCAAGTTCTTCCTGGTCACTGTCTTCAACTGTTGAATGTGTTTGGTCTATACTACTGCCGAGACCCAACTTAGTACCAGTATCCTCCTGAAAGACATATGGGCTTCCTTCTTTCTTATCAATGGCATTGAAGAATGTGGATGCTACTCGCTGGATGCTCGCCCTGGCTGCTGGATCATCAGGATTTATCCCCTTCCTCCGGAGCTCTTGTTCTATTTTCTTTATGTTTAATTTCTGTGATTCTAGTGCTTGTTCGAATCGGGCTTTAAATAATGCCTACATGGAAGAGATAACTTTGTCAAACAGTAGATGTGTACTCATCAACAGTAACATGTTCAAATTTCCAGCGTCGTTAAGCAAGTTACAGAAAAGCTAGTTCATTACATATAATAGGAATTAAAAGAGTCCAGAATCTTAGTCCCTATATTCAACACAAATTCCAAAATATCGATGGTTCAACAAATTTTCAACAGATGAGACATGCCGTATACCCATTCTTCGGGACCAGGAGTACATGTGAAAGACTCGTAGCACTTCATATTTTGCAAGAAGTGTAAGTAGGAGGACTACTTTTTACGTGTAAGTGCACAAAAAGTAAACTTGGAAGGATTCCTTTACATATTAATTAAACGGCAAAGGGCCAAATATACCCCTATACTTTTGAAAACGGTTTAAGAATACCCTTTGTTATACTATTGGGCTATCTATTGGGCTATCTATGCCCCGCCGTCATACTTTGAAACGAAAACTCTTATTTTGGATGGAATGCCAGCATCAGATTAAATTAAAATGACCCATTTCTTTTTTTATCCAATCCATTTAAAAGAAACCCACCCCCGACCCGAATTTCAAGAGTTGTGGACTGTTTGCTGTGTACGTTTCCATGTCTCTATTCTAGCATTTCACAACCATTTCAACTGACACGTATTTACAGAATAAAACCAAAAAAAAAAAAGCCAAAAACAAATCCATGCTAAGGAAATAAATATTGGCCAGGGAGTTTTACATCACATATGTGTATGAAACACAGACAGAAGCTAGGTTCCCTCAAGCAAATACAAAAGGGGTTAACAGAAACATATAACAATTCATCAACTTGTAAAGTTACTACTAGGATTTACATAAGCAGTAGATTACTCAAAAGAGATTTGTAGCTCACCTTCCTTTTTGTAAGTGTGTTGATAGGTATTAAATTCTTAGGCTGGCGGTAGTTTCTGCCGCGAAACATAATAATGGTTTTTACATTGTGTATGTTAACCACAATACCGCCACTTAGTCGAGCCAGCATTGAGGCCATCTCTTTAATTTTTTCCTTAGGGAAGTTATCACAACAAACTTGCACAGTCTCATGGAACTTCCAGTGGAGATGCATATTTTGGACAACTCCACCGAAGACTCCACGAACACCAACAGGAACATAATTTTTATTCCTGAAACCAATCTTCTTATACGCTTGCAGTTGCTCAGGAGTTAGAAGCTCAGGATCATGCCGTGGAGATGGCAACTCAGGTAGCTCATATTTCTTCAGTTTCTGAAGTAGCAAAGCAACTTTTTTCTTTGCTCTACGGAGATTATAAATTAACCGTTCTTCATCAGTCATCAGCTTCAATTTCAACTTCTTTGACCTCCGTATCTCCCTTAGGGTTTTGCTTGACTCATTCTGCATTCTCATTGCTACTCTGCTCCTCATGCTCTTCCCCGACATCCACCGCACTCCACCACTGCAATTCCACACTTTACTCGTTGCAGTCAATATAGGAACTTCCACATTTTTTACCGTCGTATTTTCACCGCTTGAAATCATATTCACCATATCGTATCTCCGCAGAATCGCATTACTATAGTTAAAAAAAAAATCTTTGATAATTAAAATTAAATTTATCTAAAGTTAACAAACGAAATTAGAAAAAGAAGAGAGAGGAAATATACTGCAAGGAGCGCCGTTGAATGTATCTGGAAACGAACATGGCGGCGATGATGTAGAAATCGGTCACAGAGCTTCTAGTTTCATTTGACCGTCTTTTTTGTAGTGATTTTTTGTGGAGAGTGGATGAGTAAAGGGGACGACGATGGGATTAATTTGGGGGAAAAAGGAGAATAGTCACAGTCCTTTAACCTAAGTTGAGGCTTTCCCGTCCGTTAATGGTTAGACCAAAACCCACACTTATAAATATTGTTATCTACTTTTTTTTCTTTACACTAATTAAAAGGTATATTGTATTACTTATCCTATCCCTTTTAAATTTATTAATTTTGCTAAATATTTTATTTATTTATTGTATATTTTTAAATTAAAAATTTTCTGGTGACAATAGTCATCCTATCCTTAAATTTTGCTAAGTATTTATTTTTATTTTTTAAAATTAAGAATTTTCTTGTGATGATATTTTATTTTGTCTTTGTTTTAATTAATGCCCGGATGATATTATTTTATTATACATTGTGATATCTTA
This sequence comes from Nicotiana undulata, assembly GCA_005239495.1. Classification (NCBI taxonomy): domain Eukaryota; kingdom Viridiplantae; phylum Streptophyta; class Magnoliopsida; order Solanales; family Solanaceae; genus Nicotiana; species Nicotiana undulata. The sequence continues at coordinate 13,557 of MDKH01129862.1, read as the reverse complement.
CAATTCTAATCGTATTATTCTATGATTTTCACTTGTAAGGATATTTTACTAATTCTTTTGATTATTTGTCATTAGTTATAAGTACTAAAGGGAGATATAAAAAGTAGTGTCACTTTTATGTGATGACAATAATAACTATAACATTTCATATTTGCATCGCCAATTAGCTCTGCAACAATCTAAGGAAAAATATTGGACTTAGACAGTATAAAGTACTCTTAACATGATGTGATATTTCTTTCGGTCCAAAATAAGTGATTTATGGCTTCTTCTTTTTCTGTGATCCACAATAAGTGACTTTTTCAGATTTCAAGAATGAATTAATTATTATTTTTTCTACATTGTCTTTGGAGTAAATAGTGTTGGAATATGTGTTAGGAGTGTTTATGTGAGATAGTAAAGGTTAATATGGTCAATTTCATTGTCAATTAATGCTAAAAGGTGGATTTCTTAATCTGTGTTAAAATATTCAAAAAATCACTTATTTTGGGCCGAAAGGAGTATTGTTCAATTTCATCTAAGGTTGCACGGTTTTCCCCAAAAGACTCACATCATTAAGAGTATTCAACTCCTTATTAGTAGATTTTTTTTCCTTTTTACTTTCTATTTCGGACTTTGTCTTGACACACCCAACAATCTCCTTCTTGAACTAAGTTCCATATGACCCATAATCGTTCATAGGCTAATTTGGAGATTAGTTGTGTGTTATCCACATGATACCAGTAATTACAAACACTGAAGCTCAAAGGGTATGTATGCATCTTCAAAGTACGGTAAAGTTCATAAACCGGACCATAGACGGGCAGATGCATTAAGCCGGATCCCACAACACACTGCACTATCTTCATTCTGGTCCCGTCAAATCATTAGCTCTAATACCAGTTGTTGAACTAAAACGGTTCAAAGATACTCATGACATGTGCGAATATTATCTATTTTGGAATTAGCCCGCACAGTTTTTCCCATAATACCTCATCTACATGGTATGCTAAACAACGACACAGTAATTTGTGGCGAAGCTTATGAAATGGTTAACACATATGTATAACTTAGAAATTTGGAAGCTATATAAACTCGATTCGAGTACTTTCCAATTTTCCCGATGTGGTTTAGTTTATGGCTCTTGGCGAAGCTTATAAAATGGTTAACACATATTTATAACTTAGAAATTTATAACTTACAATTACTCGCTAGTCCCCAGCCAATTCTTTGTTATTATTATTACACCTTTTCTCTTGACTTTCTCCCAAGTCCCAGCCAATTCTTTGTTATTATTGCATATTTTCTCTTGACTTCCTTTTTTCAAATAAGTCGTATGAAACTCTCGAATTACGTACGAATCAATTAAACAAGCCAAAAAGTCATTTCTTTAACTATATTTTCTCGGATCATTTTTTAGATTTTTTAACTATAATCTTGTTCTTGTGTTTACTTGTAATAACTATGTGGATGTTGGTGGTTTGAGGGGGTGATTGGTGGTAAACAAATTTGGCCTAATGTGGGTCTCGTAGCTTTCACATGTTCAGCACATACGTAGCCCTATAAGTTAGTAGTACTTAGTAGTGATAGGTCCTAATACGTCCTTGTACTATATAAAATTGAGCACATTTGCCCTTCGTTAAAATTTTGACATATATATGCCATTACCGACATATTGTTGGTCCATATATGACCTTGTACTATACGAAATGAAGCATATTTGCCCTTCGTTAATACTTTAGCACATATATGTCCTTGTTATCACATAGTTGGTCCATATATGTCATTTCCGAAACGGAATCCACCCAACTCTTTCGTTAACTATATTAAAGTGCATTACAAACACTATTTTCTTTTTATTAGTACTTTTTAATTTTTTTTTCTTTACCTTTCTCTTTTCTTTCTTCTTTTTTCTTTTCTTCTATTTTTTTTTCCTTTTTTTTCTCTCATACCTGATTTTTCCATTGTTGGTGCCTTCTCTATTTTTGTCACCAATTTCACTTGACAAAACTCATAAATTTCTGCTAATTTTACTATCACAAACTCCATAGGTTCTTCTGACCGGAAGGAGATGAAATTGTCGGAGAAATTTCCACCTTCACCAAATTAACATAACCGAAAAATTAACCAAATTAACACCACCGATTTTTTTTTCCGATGGTGCTAATTTGATTAATTTGGTGAAGGTAGAAATTTCTCCGACAATTTTCATTTTCTTCCGGTCAGAAGAACCTGTGGGGTTTGTGATAGTAAAATTAGAAGCAATTTATGAGTTTTGTCATGTGAAATTAGTGACAAAAATGAACAATGGGAAAAATCGGATATGGGAGAATGAAAAAGGGAAAAAAATAGAAGTAAGAAAAGAGAAAGGTAAAGAAAAAAATTAACAAAAAGGAAATAGTGTTTGTAATGCACTTTAGTATAGTTAACGAAAGAGCCAATTAGTTTGGATAGATTCCGTTTCGAAAAGGGCATATATGGACCAACTATGTGACAACAAGGACATATACGGGTTAAAGTATTAACGTACGGTAAATATACTCCATTTCGTATGTGACGGTAAGGGCATATATGTGCCAAAGTATTAATAAAGGGAAAATATGCTCAATTTCGTATAGTACAAAGGTATATTAAGACTTTTTCCGTTAAATTTATAGTGGACGTGGGTTCTTACAGGTGTAACCTTACATCACTCCCTTTTTCAAGTGTTTAAAAGCCCCCAACTTAGGTTATTTTTACCAAAAGACTATGAGGACTCTGATAGAATAAACTGAAATATCATGGTTTTGTTGTCAATTCACGTTTACCGGAAGCTCTAGTAAAGTAAAGTAATGACAAAATATATAACTGGGCCCTTAAACTTTGCCCTTTTTATCATTTGGACACTTAAATACATGGCTGTTTTTATCCGGCACTCCAACTAAACCTCATTTGTGCCAATTAAACATTGTCAAGGAAAGGGCGCTTGAACATGAGAAAAACTTGTTGATTTTTTTATTATTATTATTATACTCCATATTATGATTATTTTATATATCTTAATATATTATTCCTATTAAAGCTCTAACTTTTATCCTCGTTCTTCTATTTCTCTTCTTCTTCCCTTTAGACAAAACCTCCTGTAGATTTTTTCTCTTAATTTGTTTGCCCTTTTTTGCATATAAAGCTCTCTTGAATTGGGTCTCATCTTATTCACATCTTGAAGTGTTTGTGGTTGCTCCTTTGAAGATCACTCATTGACGTGGATGTTAGCTTTTCCACTCACTCATAATGTCGAACAAATCGATATCACCTTCTTTAAAAGAAGTTTCTTGTTATTGTGGGACTGCTGCCGAATTATTATTTCATGGACTCCATAAACCCAGATCGTCATTTTTTTTCTTGGCAAAATCGAAGGCAAAGTTACTTGCAATTTTTTCAGGTGGTATGACGATTAAATTCTTAAGAAACCTAAGAAGGTAATTTCTAATTTATTGAATGGAGTAAAAAAGTATGAAGAAGAGAAGAATCTAAGTTTGGATAATCAGGTTTTCCATGTTATGAAATGAGCTTCAAATTGTTGGGGGTTAAATTTATTAAGTGAAAAGGTTTTAATTATGTCGAACAATTTGTTGTTAAATTTAGAATGTTAAGAGACAACTATAATACACGCACTTAATTTTTTTTTAAAATTTCGCGGACAATCTTAATAGTGTTTAATTGGCACATATAGAGTTTAGTTGGAGTGTCTGATAGAAAGAATTCTATATTTAGGTGATGACGGAAAAGGCCAAATTTAAGGGCCCACTTATCTATTCTGCCTAACGTAATATAGGTATAGATGAGTAACAGGTCTCTTCTTTTAAGGTTGCACAAGTGATCCAAAAGTGACAACATTTAACCCAGGAATGTATTATTTTCACTATTGCAAAGATGTATTGCCAGAGAATTATATGACAAGATGGAGATAACATGATAAGCAACAGGAAATAATATAGGCCATCGTCTTACACTTTCACTAGGAAAAAGAAAGTTGAACATAATAGCAACTGTAGTTATTTGCGTACAAAACGTTCAACATCAAATCACCTGTCAAAAACGTCAAGCCTCTCCATACCGTCCAGAAAATATCTTAGTCAAGAAATGCTTGAGCTCATAATAAATAAAATCTCCGATACACATTAGGTAAAAGTCACAAAAGAAGGTAAACAGCAAATTGAATTTCTTGAACCAAAATGCCGAGGATGCAAGACTCCGGTAAAAGCCACTACGCGACTCGTAAGTGACTAAACCCATTCACCGCCTAGAAGCCGGCCAACTGGTCCTCGAGCCACTACCAAATGAAGCCGGTTTTCGTTCATCGCGCCATGATGGTCCATCATCTGGCTTACTTCCACTGCTCCACTTGTCAGTTTCAGGAGGTGGAGCCTGGCTTGCACCATCCATTTTCGCTCGTAAGTGCCTAGGAACATATTTCCCAGGGCCAGGAGTAGGTGCAGTAGCTGCTGCAGCAGGAATTGGAGCAGCGCCGCCAAGTTCTGCGGGACGCCCGAAGGTTGGAGGCTCAGCAGGCTTTGGCAGCACAGCAGTGGACTTACGCAAGATCTCTTCTTTCTCCCGTTTTTCTTTCTCTTCAAGTTCTAGCATTCGTCGCCTCTGCTTTTCTGCAATCTCATCTAACTTGGCTTGCCGCTCAGCTTCCTCTTTCTTCCGTCTCTCTGCCTCTGCAAAATTTTCAGAAAGTTGCCATAGGATGCTAAATTATTTTGAGTAGATATTGAACCTCAACTGCAGGCAGGGGGTAAAAAGAAAGGAGCAAGAGGGGGGGATAAGAACTTTAAAAGGACAGTTAATAAGTTCTGAATGGTCGAGTACATGCTATAGTGATAAGAGTGTAGCAGAGTATCCAAATTCCAAAACCCAAAAAAATACATGTTGGACGAACAGAAGCATGAACTCTTTGGTTGGACACACCTCGATAAATGCCCACTCAGCCCCCTTAACCCTAAAAGATTTGAATGCACATGACGTGGGTGGGGAATTAACCAGTAAAGTACCTTCACGTTTGCGGGCTTCCTCCTCTTCCTGCAACTTCTTTTGTCTCTCCTCCTCAGATCGCAGGAAGAATATCATTTTCCTCCTAGCTTCCCTCTCCTGCTTCCTTGATTGAATTATCTGACTGATCCTTTCCTGTCTCTCCCGTTTCATTCTAGTGAATTCAGCTTCTCGGCTACTGACAACTTTTTCTTGCAAAATTCTCTGCATGATTAGGAATATATATCAGCTAATCTATGCATTAGCATGAAATCAATGCAGCCTACGTCAACCACCTACTTTGTCAGAGACCAAGACCAGTCTTAAGCAAGCCGATGGCTGCTCAGATTTCAACTAGTTCCACAGAAAAGTAAGCATATATCGGAGGAGACAATTCCGTCGTTGCTGGCTACTGTTATATGCCAATGTATTCATAAAGGGTGAACTGCTGCAAATGATTTTGAACTTCCCTTCTTTTTATTTCAAACAAGGCCATTATACAAGAGACTAGACGGACGGCAGAACAAAAGAAAAAACAACTCTTTCTATTACCACTAGCTTCACAGCTCAAAGATTAAAGTAGCCTGCACTAAGTTCAGACGTTTCCAACTTTGGTCCTACATTAGTTCCATTAGACCCAATAAACTATCAATAGCACTGACCCAACTTCACAACGAATAGTTCAGTTATATCATCAAAAGCTTATATCTAGCAGTTCAGTGAATTCATAAAAGTCGGATAAACTGACCTTGTTCTCCAACATGCGTTCCAGCCTCCTTTTCTCTTCCAAGTCTCCAGCATGTCGTTGTCTGCTCAGCTCAATCTCTTGCTGAGAACGTATGAAAATGCAAGGTCAATTCATCAGCAATATTTCAACGAAAGAGGTAGAAGGTTAAACGATAACGTATCACTTCCTTAAGAGAAATGTGAAAGAATTTTTTTTCATGAACACTTGGCTGTCACAAGCTAGTTATCCCTGTGGTCAAAATGTGAAAGTACTTGTTATTGTGGGAGGGCAAAAAGCATAATGTGTCTTTAATGCAAACCTGCTGCTCGCGTTCATGAAGAGCTGCCTCTTCAGCTAAACGTTGTTTAAATGCAGATTCAATAAGAGGTGCAGCTTCTTCTCTCTTAGCTCTCTCCAGATGATCCATAGTTTTAGCAAATTTGAGCAACTTCTTTTCCATTTCTTGCCTCTCTCTCAGTTGCTCATTCAGCGCCAATTCCATGATCACCTGTTTGGTCATCTTTTCCTGAAATCAAATTAATGCCGGGTAAGATTTACAAATGAAAGTTTTTGGGAATAGAAGTACAAGTTATATACTTACTCCCTCTAGGACTGGCTTCTTCTTCCTCTTGCTGCGCTTTTCAGCTTCGTGCAGCAAAGCTTGGGCCTCTTCAAGTTCTCGGTCCTCTATCTCCTTCAAAATTCGTTGGTTCCTTCTTTGCTCATACTCGGCAGCAATGCGCTTTTGCTCAGCCTCTTCAGTCATCTTCTGTAGCTCTCGCCTCTTTGTTTCCTCCACTCGTTCCTTAATAGAAATGGTCCCAAAAGTTCATACGTGATAACAACAATAACAAGCAATTCACAACACCGCCAAGAATTTCATACCATTTCTAAGAGTAAACGCTCTTGCTCCTCTTTGCGTTTCTCAATAATGGACTTCCGGGCAAGAAGTCTCTTGTGCTCCTTCTCCACTATCTCCGCTAAATTAGACAGTGCTTCCCCAAGCTTGGCAGCCTTCTTTGCTGGGGGATAAATCATTGTCCTTGCCTTGCTAAGGGATTCAGCCAAAAGAGACAGATGATCCCGGAGTCCTTCCGCCTCGATACTCTGGAAACAAAATTATAAGCAAATGATGTATGATAAACCAGCCTACACGGCTTAATGGGGTGGAATCAAAACCCTGTAGTTCAAAGTGTCTCAAAGAAACAGTTACAAATTCTCCTGCATCAGTTCATCAACATATATACCACAGAGGTACCTCAATACTCTGGAAACAAAATTATGAGCAAATGATGTATGACAACCTAGCCTACACGGCTTAATGGGGGAAAATCAAAACCATGTAGAGTTCAAAGTGTCTCAAATAAACAGCTACAAATTCTTCTGCATCAGTTCATCACCATATATACCACAGAGGTGCAGGCTGAACTTACAAATCCATAAGAGCAAGACTTTGAAACAATCCCCATGGACCAAATCCCACAACATAGAATCTGCTGAAAACAGCAACCCACTAGAACTCTTATATCTCAGAAACTAAGAACTGCACTTCAGAGTTTACAAGCTCCTAGTTCTAGTGACTGAACTACAAACTTATTATGCTTATCACACACCCTTCGAGAGCCCACTATTTTGCACAAAACATTAAAATCAAATACAAGAAATGATGGCCCTGCTTTAAATCTACTTTCTCTTCAGAAAATATAAGTGTCTTTCTGTCATGCCTGGCAAAATTATGATAATAAAAATATCTCCATAGAAGAATTAGATAACAGAAGACACACAAGGTTCTGTAAATGCCATAAACGAGCTATTCCTTTACTTACAATGAGGGAAAGAACAATGTGGTGAAAGAACAATGTGGCAGAGATAATTGATAATGCTGATAAAATCTCTCAGAACCAACTGACGAAGACACAGGAAAGGAACCTCTAGGGGCGCCCAACCGACACACAAACAAAACTTAAGGATAGACAAGAGTTTTAATTCCAAGTGACACATTATACCTGTTTACCAAAGAAGACAGCGCCCTTCATGTGATCAACTTTGATAGCTAGAAAATTACGTCTAACCGCATCAACTGATATCTTCTCAATAACAGTGAAGTCAAAGAATGGGATCATCTTAGATATGTTATCAATCTGAATTGTCTGATACACCTGAGAGACCTGCAACAAGAAAAGGAACAAATAGCAGCATTCTCAGTTAAAATGAAGACAGAATTGAAAGTTGGACTTCCACCTTAAATAATGTGCATGTGCGCTCTTTATCAAAAGGTAAAAAACAGAGTGCATACCTGCTGGAGCAACCTCAGAGTAGCAAGTTTTTCCAAGGCAGGAACATACTGAGACAGTTGTACTTCAGGAACTGAGGAAACTGAAGACAGCTTACCGCCAAGCTTTGATATTTTGCTCAATACGGGCTGCACCTTCAGTGCCAGATCCAAAGGAAGAAACTCATTTTCTAACAGATGATAAAGATCTTTCACTTCTTGGGTGACACAGGACATCACACCTTTGGACACCTACAGAAGGAGAAACAATAAGAAAAACCAATGAACGTGACAAACAATTAAAAAATCAAGAGACTGAACGATTTCAAAAACAGTATGACATGTGCTTATCTTTGCCTCGAAAATTTAATGGGTTCATTGGATGCAAAGAGACAAGGAATTTAAACTATAAAAATGGAAAAAAATTGAAGGACTATATGCTAAATTAAAAAAGACATATTTATAATTACTCACCAACTCTGAAAGAAGTGATGATCGGGAGAGCTGAAAAGGAGAAAAAACAAGGGAACAGAAGCTGTTCAGTCAAAGCAAGAGATTAATAATAAGGAAATAATTAAAATAATCAAAAATGAAATTACCGCTACTCTGTTTTCGGCTTTGGGTTCAACTTCGAAACCTATGAGATTGGCCACCCTCAAACTCCTCTCCTTCTCATTTTCAAGCTCCAGATGAGATGCACCATACGACTGATCATAAGGAGGCACTGAAAGTGCAGCTAGGACAACGGACGATGCTATTAACTGCAAATCCTTCTGGCTTAAATTTTTATTAAAGCTCTTCTGAAGAGAGAAAAGCTTGAGCCATGCATAAGCATGATAAAGATGATTTGATGACATCCAAAATATCTCAGTAAGCTTCCCATAGTAAACAACCATCAATGACGCCTTGGGGGTTTTCTTAACCATGCACATCAATCCATATATGTCTTCAATGGAACGGAAAGCTTCCTGTTTCAAATAAAACTAAAACATATGAAGTTCACTCCCATATAGGACAAAAGATATGCTTATAATCTATCAGAAAAAGCAATAACCTGCCAAAGACCCAGTTCGGTAGCAACTTTCAGTTGTTCAAATCTAGTGTCTAGATACAATTGCAGGCTCTCTGGAGCAGACAGATCAGGTCGGTCCCTCTGATCTCTATACTTGTTGAGATTTGCCAAATGATTCCGGATGATTTCACAAAGACGACGAAATTCTGTTGTACGTTTGTACTGCTTACAGAACTGAAAGGCTCGGTGTGCTGTCATCTGAGCAAAATAGGTTTGAAGCTTAATTAAACCTCATTTCTTTCAGTGAAAAAATATATGCTCAACTAAAGATGGAAAGAGTACAGAACTTCCTATCAGCCACGCAGAAAGCTTAAATGGCATACAGGACAAATCAGGTTCTAACACCAAAAAAAAAAATTGCACCCGGATGATATATATAAACTTTTATCAAAAAGAACAGACTTATATTCTGACAAAATTGATATATGCCTAACAAAGAACATGGACAGAAGCCCAGCAAACTAAGAAAGACGTCCATGAAGATTGTGAATAAGAAGTGAAAAGGGATTGATTTACTAAGCAGAAATCAGAAGCACAATCACTTCCCACTTTCCAGGCAAGCGAATTGAAAAGGAAAAAAAGGACAAACCTGCTTACTCAATTACAGTCTACAAGCCTGAAACCCATGATACTAAAATTCCTCACCTCAAAACATAAATGCAGTCTAATTATTCAAAAACCTAAAGAAAAGAAAGGGCAATGGAAACTTACAGCATACAGAGCCTCCAATCTTGAGTTGTTACGCAAGATCTCCAGAACAGTTCTATATGTCTCCCACAAAAACTTAAACCAGGGAGTGACAAGCTCGCGATCAGATCTATCTTTTCCTTTCTCCCCACTAACATAACTCAACATAAGATCTTCAGGCCTTTTATCAGCTTCCAAGTCCTCCACATCCAGAGCTTCCTCAAGCGCCTGTGCTTGATTACGAGCCAGTTCAGCTCGCTCAGTAGCTAAATGCATGAAATGCTTTATCACCTCCTCTAAGGAGTTAATGTTCACTTGTTGACAGACTATACGATATTGAATTAGGCCATCCTTGGCAAACCTCCCCCTTCTCATGTCAACACATAGCTCTACATACTTGAACATTATCCTTTCAAGAGTTTTTTGCCATGCTCTATACCTCCTTGAAGTAATAAGATCATGAAGTGCTTGCAGCGCTTCTTGCTTTTGTCCGACAGTAATCAACTCTGCATCAAAACATCAAATTAGTAAACATACCAACATTCTCAATTTTACGATTAAAACATCTGGAATTTACAAAATTTCACCCTCCCATAATATTAAAAATCATCTAGACCACCCTCACCCTGTGACCATATAAACCCTCCTAAAATGCAGATATCACTTGAGATATAAGTCTGCAAATGTACAGAGTACATAATACCAGGGCACATCTCAAAGTAAAGCTTTGAGAAGTTTACTGTAAAGTAATTTGCTAAATCAGATCCAGATAGTAACTCCACTAACCTTCAGCACGCTTCAAAGCATTCTCAGGTTTGGCAAAAGTCGCCATTTCAAGGATCTTTCACCTGCAAAGGAATGGTTGGATGAGTCAAGTGGCAAAGAAGTTCATCAACAGGCAAGAACAAAAATGTTAAATCTAAACACTCGTAGTAAGACTTCAAGAAGTTTCTACACAAGAATCAAATCATTAGCTCGAAAAGGCAAGAACTTTAGCCACTTTGTCTCCCACCCACCCCCCACCCCCACACACACACAACCAGAAGAAGGGAAAAAGAAGAGGAAAAAAAAGCAGACCAGAATATTGATTTCTTTATCATCCTTTCTCTATAACCGAGAAATCTCCAAGGTCCAGTGCCACACGGTTCGAAACTAGGTGATAATGGACCCACCCTCTACCCTTCTCCGGTTAAATACCACCTATGACAGGGTTCGAACCTGCGAGTGCCCCTAACCCACAAAACACAAGCTACGCTCTCACCACTAGACAACCAAAGCCCGGGGCAGTTTTTATATCATCTTTTCTCCTGGGAACAAATCTAAAATAACCATCAATCAATTAAATTAACTCTGCTCTAATCAGCCCTATTTCTCCTCTTTTTCCCCTCATTCACGCCCATCCTTTCCAATCTAAAAATTAACACGTAAATAGCAATATTACGCAGAAAAATAACAAATAAGAAAACAAAATTACAAATCACAGCATGTAAGCAATGCATAGACTCCATTCCTTGTAATTTCAGGTTTTGCAATAACAAAAAGGAACAAATGTACAATGTACTCTCAGCTAAATGCATAAAGATTAAACTTTTCTTTATTTTTAAAAGAACATCAAGATAAACAAAATTATAAATCGGAAACAAATCCAAATAAGCATATACATGTACGCATCTACTCATATCGGATTAAAACTGTACTAAAAATTCCACAAATCTAACCGAAAAAATTGTTTCATATACATACAAATTTAAAAAGTTCCCAAATTTAACAAAAAATACCAGTAGATTTCGATGCTTTGTGAGTGCCGCACTGTCTCTCTTTTTGTTTGCCCTAAAAACCTGAAATGACAAAGAGCTAAGTGAAGCAAATATGATGTGTTCCAGGGTTCGCTGGAACTGGTCCTTTATTTTTCTTAAAACACTATTTGCACCCCCAAACTTTTTGGAAAATGTTATTTTGACCTGTATTTGTAGAATTCTTTCTTTTCTTTATTTAACGGTGATAGGACTTAAATTAGAAACATCATATATACTAGTACTAGGATAGTAGGAAATACCATGTACCAATAAAAAAGGATAGTCATATATTAATAATTAGTGTTTAGTAATCGGGTTTAATAATAAAGCTAAATTAATTAATAAAAGATAGAGCAATAAAAAAATTTAAGGAAACTGAAGTACAGAAACATTGATAGAAAATCTAAAGTAACAATTGATATGTAAATCAATCATTCAAAGACGTCGAGAGAGAATCAACGATATAAGGATTTAAGAAAAAATAATTACCTTCAAGAATCAAAGTTGAAAATAGTATCGAATTCTAATTTCACAATAACATTTATCAAGTCACAATATGTGAAAATCATCTAAAAATAAGTTTACCAAGTATTTATAGTTACTATATATAAAGCTAAGAAAAGCGAATCCTATTCTAATTGAAAAACGTAAATAATAAAAATAATGTGAAGAAATCTCCTATTCAACAAAATAGATGGAAATTAAAACCTACCGACAAAAGGAAATAAGAAGTACCTTTTAAAAATAAATTATTAAACCAACAATACAAAAGGTCATAATTTTTCGGGCAATAGTAAGTCGTGAAAGATTACTGCATTTTTTCCACAGATTATTAGAAAACACATGATAGATAATTGAAAGATAAACCTATCATGTGCTTTTCTTCGATAGCAACCTGAGGTAGGGGTGTAAAAAAAAAAAATGCCAAACCGGTAATTTGTGTTAAGCCTGAGAAAAATCTGATCGTGAGGTCGTTTGATTTGATTTGATATTTTAAAAAAATGGCCATTTTCACGTTTGGTTGGGTTTTAACTAAATAAAATCAAATCGGAATCAACCAAACAATAATACATTTATTAATTTCTAAAAATATTTTATACATATCTATATCTATATCTATATTCTATATATATTATATATTAAAGCAATAAAGTTACCATATATAATCGGCATTATGGTACCAAGTGGCAAACTAATATATATATATATACACTAACTTAAATATAGAATAAAGAGAGAAATTTATCTTTTATTATCATGTTATCATACTTAATTCGGTTAATGATCATATGCAATCATGTTAGGAACATTTTTTATTTTTTTTAATTATTTAAATACTACTTTTGTTACATCCCGCATTTTCGTATGTTAAAGTTTCGTCACAAGTAAATCGACGTAAGTTCGGGAATGAGATTTATTTTGAATTTATAAGTATCACGCTATTTCAAACAAGGAATAAGTAAATTTTTGAATGTGAGAGGTAAGAAAATTGAAGAAAATGAATTTCGTTGAACTTGGCATTTTGGGACAAAATACGGGTTGAGCGTTAATACCCGATATTTATGGACTAGTGTCATACAAGGTACTACATGTCTATGATAGTAAGGTGTATAAGGTATGTTAGAAGTGGATAGTTAAGTAATTTTAAATAGTTCTTAATTATGTGGGTAATTGATTAATTATTGATTAATAAGTTAATCAAGTGATTCGTGATTAATTAATTAAGATATTTGGATAAGTTTGATGAACCTAAAACGTGGCAGCCAAGGCCTTAGCTAAAGGTGACTATTGGACTATAAAATAGGTGGCTTATTTAGAGGATTTGTTGGCCAAATCATCTTATAGAGTGGGGCCCTCACAATTGATTAAGATACCTCCTAATTTATTAAAAGGAGATGTATAATTGGATGAAGCTTAAACAAGAGTTCTTATGAACTCACAATTGTAGGAAATTTTCCCTACATTTTAAGTAAGATTCTTATGTGGCTAAGCAATGGGTGGAAATTCAACA